>OVBE01015312.1:0-11549 GCA_900406425.1 Iberis pinnata | reverse complement strand
TGATATTTTGGAAAAAAATATCCGAATAATAATATTAAATCATGAATTTAGGAAACTTGATTTATCTAACAAAATATTTTTTCGTTTTTTAAAAACAATAGATTACATCTTAAGTTTAAAAGATATACTTATCGATTATTTAGGAAACTAATTTCAATTTATAAAATTTAAATATAAATTTCTAAATAACAATTAAGTTTGTTGTAATTTATGGAACAAAGATTATAATTTAATCTATTGATTTTTCTAGTTTAAAAATAATACTTATCAAATTTAATTTAAAGTTTAAAAATTAAAAAAAAAGATAATTGAAAATTATCCTTTTAAGATAAATGAGAAAATACTTTTCGTTTTTTTTTTCAAAAATAGATTTTATTTTAAGTTTCTAAAATATACTTATCGATTATTTAAGCAACTAATTAAATTTATAAACTTGTAAATAAAAATTTAGGGACACAATTAATTTTGTTATGATTTAAGGAAAATATATATTTAAATCTATCTATTTTTCGAGTTTAAAAAATAATACCATAAGTTGAACCATTTGAATTTGCAAATTTATTAAAGTGTTTTAAAATATCAAAGAAATAAAGGCTTTAGAAATCAATATTATAAAAACAAAACAATTGGTTAATAAAAAAAAAGGAAATCGAACCCCATACCAACATCTTGGCTCCCCATACCTCAACCACTAATACCAATTAATTTTATTGTCTATCATTCATATCGATTATACTATATTTATACGTAAATAGCATTTTCAAATAAAAATAAAAAAACACATTCGCAGTGTATCAAACCTCCAACCTCGGGTTCGCTCAAAAACGCATTAACCACTAATGCCAAGTAGAACTATTGGTTATATTTCAAGTCGAGTAAATATATCTGTATCATATCCGCGCATTTTTTATGAAAGAAAAACAAAAAATTCATTTTTTGAACATGCATCTCGAGCCAGGTCATACCCGACCCAAATATAGATCCGCACGTTTTCAACATTTGATCGGATAAAAATGCCCCTCATCCATTTTTTTGTTTGTTCATGAAAACATTGATTTGCAATGGCATTTTTAGTAATATAGCACATTATTTTCAATAGTGTTAGTAGTATTGATATTGAATAAAATTTGTATCTGTAATGGGCTTAATTTGTCAAAAACTAATGGGCTCCTTTATGGGATAATATGTTAAAATAGGCCCAAGAATCATATAAACCACCACTGACCTGTAATTAGAAACCTCTGTCACCGGAGCTCACCGTCATGGAAGAAGCCGGTAACGACACCAACATTTTCCCTCCTCTTTTTTCTTTCTTTTTTTCGATTGACTTCTTCTTATTCTTTTCTGATATACTCTTCTTCCTTGTTCCTCAACGAATTCCAACATCCTTCGCACTCTCTATAGGTTTTTTTCTTGTGATTTCTTCTGTATAATTGGCGATTTTACTCTTTTAAATTATGGCCAATCTCCTATTTTATTCATCATTTGTCTCAGAAATTCTTATTAATCGGAATTTAGGTATTTACCGGTGGTTTCTTCAGTCTGATTGGGCACACGTTTGAATCGTTTCCTGCATTATGATTGTTATATAATTTAGGGTTTAAGTTTAGAAAACTGCAATGGCAAATCTGCGCTTCGAGACAATCTTTTCTTCTCTATTGCGATCATCTGTTGAACCCAATAACTTTTATTCATTTTTTTTGTTACTGTTTCTAATTTGTTTAAGATTAATTCACTTTTAAACTTGTGATTAAGTGTTATAGAGTAACAATTGATCTTGAATTCAATTGCATGAATGTGAATTTCTTCTTGCTTTTATCTGCTTTCTTCTACAAATTAGAGTGAAACCTTAGGCATATGTTTTAGGTTAATGTACATTGTTTTATTGGTTTGCTTTATTCTTACAAAAGTAGAGCAAAAACTGAGCTTTTAAAGTCTAGCCTCCCTAATCAAAACTGTTTTTTGTCTGCTAAGCTTAGACTTGTATCACCTGAAGCTAAATTTATCTCCTTTTAAAAGTTTCTTGACCAAAATTGTGCCATTTTACACTTTAGAATCTGGCTAACAAAGCATATCTGGGTTTTATCTGATGCATCTGGCGAGTAGAACTTAAGCATTGACGTTTGATTTCCTTCTTTTTCTTTCTTCAGGCGACTGGAATCAGCATTGGTAGAGTGTGGTTAAAGTTTCAGTCATTAAGTAGTTGAAGAGTTCTGCCTCAATCTGCAACACCACCTCTTTGTGTTCCTCCTTTATCCGTTTCTCATTCCAGTCTCGTCTTTCAATTTCTCTAGCACATGCGTGTCTCTTCTGCTCAACTGTTCCACGTTCAATCTTTGATTCTCTCTTTCCCTGTAACCATCCTTTTGCTTCACCTACCAATTGGTCCTCAAATTGTTGATCTTTGTAAGTTTCATGGAATGAGTTTTCCCTTTGCATCAATTCGTCTCTGAAATAGTCCATTATCAGATGTTCTTCGTGAATCCAGATGGCATGTCTTTCTTTGACCCGATTCCATAGCCGTGTTGCCTTCTCTTCAACCTCATCAGCATCTTCATCTTCAATCTCTATCTCACCAGCATCATAATTCTCATTATCAGATTTGATATCTGTCTCTTGTCCGTCCTCCACGAAAGATTCTTCATCCGTTGTGGTCCATTCTTCCAAATTGAAAGGGCTTATGTTGGCCAATGTCTCAAACCGTTGAATTGTTTGCATGAGCTTTTGTTGGGTTCCTGCCAAATTATTACAGAGCATGTGATTCAGAACTTAAAAGGTCTAAGAAGAAAACCTGCTTTGATTGGAATGAACTCATGAAGGAAACCTATACGCACTTTCCACATAGTCAAGGCATTGACTGAAAGAAGAGTATGATGCTTCGTCATCTTCCTCATGTTGAATCTCAAACACTGAAACTGGGCTGTTGTGCTCATTTTCACTCTGTAAGTTCTCCTGAACATGATCATTGCATATTAGGCCAAATCATCCAACTATTAAAGTGCACAGCGTAAAAAATTCAGTCTATGAAATGTTTATGCACAGCTTCTCTTATAAGACACATTCCATAAATTGTTAGATTCATAGTCATAAAGGAATTATTTGGTACTATAAAAACTATCCTATATATTCACCAAGGAAAAGAGTAGATTCTGTTTTTGTCTTAATGTGATTGTAGAGTAGAGAACAACTGCACGTGCATTTAGAGACAACATGGGCGACCTTACGGTTGAAGCAAAGTCAACCCATAAGATCTCAAAATCACATTTTTAATGTTGATTTGATTATGTTTTCTCTTTATTTATGCATGTACTACGGTACTAGTTAAACTCTGAATAATTAATGTTATAAGCACGAATTTCTATTTTTCTTATTATAGTATTTTATATCTTACCTCAGGTCCCACTTCAGTGTCGGCGATTGTTATTGCTCTGCAAGAATCTTCGCTGACGCATTGTAAGTTCTTTTTACCACTCTCCTTTTCACAGCACTTCTCAACGTTACTTCCACATGATGATGGTAAAAATTCCGCTGTAAAATCTGAGTCGCACCAGCTGCTGCAGGATGTGCTGGTGGTGGTGGAGGACTCTGTAGTGGTTGTTGTTGTCTTGGTTGTGTACTGATGAGGCGGAGACAGTTTGAAATGTGATATGTCCTCATGCAAATCCTTAGATGATTTCCACCGCACAATGTCTTTAACTCTGATGATAGTGATGTTTGCTTGGTTTTCTGTTTTCTTGGATGTTAACCGCCGAGAGAGGCTCCTTGGTAAGATCCCCGTTGGAGTGGACTTAATGGCATTGGAACGGAGATTCTTGAAGACCTTAATCGCAGCCTGCAATGCATTGGATTGTTTCCTCTTTAGTGTCATTGGAAATGGGTTGAGAGGAGGCTGCCTGGGAATCGATTTGAACCCGTTTGATGAACAAGAATTGGAATCTTCCAAGAGGCAATCTTTCAGCATTCTCGGTCTCAGTTCCATCTTGAAATACTCTCTCTGTCTCAGGTACGTAGATGAATTTGCAGAACACTGAAATGGTAAAAAAAAATTCTTAAACAAAAAGAAAATATCTGGAAAGAGCGAAGTGGGGCTAGTGAAACTTTTAGGAGTGTAAGATGTATTTATGTGTGGCTGATGTGAGTTTGTGGAAAGAGAGAGGTATCTTCTTGATGGAGATCTCAAGATGATGACAGACTGAGAAGAAGAAGCGAACAGGAGTTTTTACCTAATATAATTTAGTTAGTTGGTAGAGAATAAGACAAAGTATGTGGGACCTAGGATGTTTCGCTCTAACGTGATGCTAAATTTGTAGCTTCTACTTATTAACTTATGAGTTCATAATATTATAATCAAAACTAAAAAGGTTTGTTGGAGCTTTGCTATGCTCAGTTCTTGTGTCTAGTCACAAGTTCCAGTGACCTGGCGATGACTATTGTAGTGACTAAAGAATATTTTTATTCTATTAAATAGTATCATGGTGACTTTGTTATTGTTGATATACCTATAAGAGTATTTATTTTACGTATATACTAACAATTTTAAACATAGAGCAGATGAACGAGAATTGTCTATATATCTTTACTTGACCTATCTTTCTCTCTCACGGTCAGTAACTTACTGATTTTTGATTTTGTGGCCAGCTACACAGTGAAGGCTATGTGAATTCTCCTTTCAATTCTGGCAGGATGCCTCCTCTTTGGGACAACGTGTGTGATCAAAGGGTACATTGTTGTTTGTGCTCAGGTCCCATCACCGATACTCTAAAGGTTTATCCTGATGCTTGGGTTTAAGTGTTATTCTATTTAACACCAATTGTTTCTCGTCACCAACTTTATCTCGTCAAAGACATCCATATTGTGGGGAGATACTTTGTGCAGACTACAGGATATGGGCAAGGTCGGGTGTGGTAGCCATGGATGCCAGAAGAATCATGTGTAGCATTCCTAAGTTCATGATCAATATGACTATGTTGACAGCTTGTTAATGAGATGAATGCATAGGGCTTATTCAGTCTGCCTTCTGACTTTTGAAGTGAAGTTGAGCAATAACTGTGTGAGAAGGTAATAGTTTTATGCAGTCCTTCTTTTTGCCTTTTGGCCCTGTAATTCTACTTTTTCCTGCTGATTATTGTTTTTCTGTATAAAGGCCATAGGTGTGAGCATGGATTCATATCTTTAGCTTAACTTTTCATAGGGAACACTCGCTGCACTGCAAATGCTCTGATGTGTTAAAAATAGTTAGATTTCAGAATAGGCTCACGACAGTAATGACAGAGCCCATTTTGAAACCTAACTATGCTTAACTCATAGTCACAGTTTGCTCTCCCTGTATTATCACCGTTGGCAACTCGAGAATCAAAAAGAAAATATCTTTCAGTTTTGAAGTTAAGTTGGATGACCTCTTCATCTTTGCACTCAATTTCTTGTTTTTCAGTAGTTTTGTTCACAATTTATGTTTTGGAATTATCTTTTACGCGTTTTTCTACTAATTAATTCACAGATTGTTTGTGTTGAGTCTAATCTGATTAACGTTCTTATTAAGCATACATGAGCAAGATGAATTTGGCAGGTTGATTGATATCAGTCCTTCTAGTGTTCTTTGAACTGAATATCATTTACTTTGGTGTATTGCATCTTTGACCAATATAGAACCGGCGACTGCATTGCACGTGTGGGAAGAAACGCGTTTAAAGGATTTTGCATTCTAGTGGTTATCTCTTTGTATTGAATGGTATGCTTTTAATGGTTTAATGTTTCTGACTAGAATCTGTTGCAACGCAGCGCATGGCAACACGTGTAGCCTGGTTCGCGCATTTATGGAACGTATCCAGGGCCAGATTTAGTACTTGTACATTTGGGATTTCATCTTCCAATTTAAACATGTTGGATTTCCTTTCCCTTCATTGTCTTTCCTCTCATATATATATATATATATATATATCGTTTTAAGGGTATTTTCATTCTATTAAGTCTCTCGTTGTCTCTCATTCAGCGAAAATCTTATCTTGTCTTATCAATCATGAGTGGAGAAGAGAATTTTCATGTCGAAAACAACGAAGAAACAGGAAGATTCCGAGATAATCATTGTGTATTGCTACTGGATAGCGATGCAGAATGTCTGGTGAATCTGACAGATATGTTGCGCAAATGCGGATATCAAGGTATGTCATGACCCAAATCATTAAAATAGTATTTCCGATAAATCCATCTCGCATTTTGTTGTTATTGCTGAGCCCATCGGCTGGTTTGTTGCGGACAGTTATGAGTACGGAAAGAGCTGAGGAATTGCCGTTTATCATCAATAATGTAAAGATTAGTCTTGTCCTGGCAGACCTCCGGTTGATTCAAAAGAACAACTACGAGCTACTTCAGAAAATCACAGCAATTTGTGAGGTTCCAGTTGTTGGTAAGCAAAAGTGCCCCTAGTCCATTCATCTGTTCATTAATTTTTTTCATTACAAGTCGAAATCCTTAAAATTGTCCATGTATGAGTCCTTAAATCAATCTATGCTTTTAATGACAAGTCTGAGATATTAAATTGTTCCATGCTTTTAATGACTAGTCTGAGATTTTAATTTAGTCCTTGCTTCTGGGTCATTAAGTCTGAGAGATGCTTGCTGCTATTACCAATAGTTCTTCTCTGTATGATAACAGTTGCGGGTGAAGATGTGGAAGACTCTATAATTTCAGACTGTCTGCTCAAAGGTGCAGAATTTTGTCTGAAGAAGCCGCTCATGGAGTGTGAGTTGAAAAATCTTTGGCAGTTTATTGTCAGGAAACAGCGAGACTTTCAGTGTCAAAATGAGAAATATTCAACCATCCGTGCTCAAACTCCTGGAGATGTCTCTCCAGTTCGTCTGACATGTCCGGAAATGCAGAAAGAAACAGATGGTAAAATATCTATCCATTTTGTCTCCTGATGCTTCTTTGTTTGTTATGGAGGTTTACTTGAACTTTGTTATACGCAGATCAACATAGGCAAGGCAAAAAGAGAAACGAAATAATGGGTGGAGAGCATCCAGAGAAGGATTCTGGCTTTGATTTGGGAGACCAGAAGAAGCCAAAACTCATTTGGGAAGATGATGCACAAATTGAAACTTCACAAGCCATCCCAAACAAAGGTAAGTAGTCTCACAGTTGTATGGTTGTAACTAATATCTACGCAATGTACCAATCTCTTGTGATGGATTCATTCAGAAAGAAAGGAACCAACAGAGATAGAGAAGATTGGGGCAGAAAGTGTGAACTCTAACTCTCAAGTGAAAGAAGTGGGGGATGAGGATGAACTCGAAAGATGGTCCTCTCATCCTATTTCTTATTTCTCTTCTTATGGTGAGATATTATGGAATGATTTGCAAATATCTTGAAAGTTAATTATCAATTTGATTTTGGTTATTAACATTCCACTTGTGCTGATTTGGTATTAATTACGTTTTTGATGTGGACAGTGCATTATCAGTTCCCTGAGATAGATTTGACGGCATTGGAGAGCATTGGAGAGACTAATGGTGAGGTTGAGATTCCATTGAGTCCGAGGGAGTCTTCAAACAAGAAGAATGTTGCTGAGTTGAATGAAGAAACGATGGAAGATGGAATCAGTCTCGCTGATCTCGACTTTAATCTTTTCAATGACATCTTCACCGATCTCGCTAAAGACCTTAAACCTTAAAAGACCATCCATTTGCTTGCTCTGCCTTCAGTTTCTTTCTGTTTCATGTTTAAACTTTCGTGTTGTTGTCTTCAGTTAAAGTGACTTTGCTGGTTTCCTTAAAAGCTTCTTTAAAGCTTTCAATAAAACTCCCAACTTTGTTTGTGACTAGTTCACTTTATCTTACATTTTTTACTTTTGCACAGAACAGNTCCTTAAAAGCTTCTTTAAAGCTTTCAATAAAACTCCCAACTTTGTTTGTGACTAGTTGGTTTCACTTTATCTTACATTTTTTACNGCACAGAACAGTCAGAATTCATAAATGAGCAGGGATTTTGAGCGGTCATAAAACTTATCTTAGTCATTGTTATCGATCACTAAACCATTTGCTCCCTTCTTTTTTTCTCGATAAAAACAAAGTCTTATCAGTTAAATTACGAAAAGGTCAAGAACGGTCCGAATCAGAAATGTAACATAAACCAAACAGAGAATACTTAAGAGAGTATTCGTCACAAAGCTAAAAAAGTAAATTCATTCCATAATTTCATCTTCTAATTCAGCATCTTCATATTCTGATTCAACATCCTCGTCTGATTCAGCATCTTCATTGTCTGACTCAGGCAATACATATTCAATTTCAAGAGGATGCCTGTGTAAGAGATTCAAAAGCTGTTCAAGGTCTCTTGTTGGCATGTATGGACTCTCCTCCGCCACTGCAGGATCACTGTAACTCACTACTTTCAATCCAAATTTACCCGCCGACTCATTCGGATTTATTACTCTAAATGATTTTGCTAGTGATCTTCCCATCACTTTGACATGTGACACACTGCAAAAAATAAAACTACTTTCAAATTGCACCAAGTTGTAAACTTTCTAGACTAATGGAAATCTTAAACCAATAGGGAGAGAAGATATACCATATATAGTATAGCTCGTCCGTTTCTTGTGTTTGAACACGACCTAGAAACTCTATTAGCATATATCCACCAATGCAGAGAACAGGTTCTGGAAGCGTAAATTTCTGCAGCCGATTCTCCTACTCACAAAAACAATCATGGGTTATATATAGATCAAGAATAAGATATGTGTTTATACCACCGAAGACCGTGATTAATAACTTACCTGAGCCATTGGAAACTCTTGTGAAGTGTAAGTCCATACATAGTTGCTTTCAACCAGAACATTCTCCGACTCACTCTTTTTATAATCTGATGAAGTCTGGTGACCCAACCGGAAACGAACACAATGCGAAGAGTATATCGGATAATTAGGCTGAAAATAAGCTAGAAAAACCAGGGAACAATTAAGAAAAAAAAGTCAATAAGAATCTAGAAGAAAGAAACAATAACATGAGGGTTACATTGGTACCTTGGAAAGGCTGAATGTTGAATTCAGTAATGACACACAAATCACCCTTTAACTTGTAAAGAAGTGTTTCAGGCACCGAAGTCCTGTGTTGTCCAGTACTTGACCAATATGAAGGAGTATGACCAATTCGATCTCTTTCTTCGAGTGTGTTTAAGATGCTTTCTGCTGGGAAATTATCAGTACTAGAAGCTACAATGGCATCAGCAATACAGCTTTGGATAGGAGACATTGTGCATCCTCTAGCCAATAAGGTATAAGCCCTATGCTCTCTTTCTAGTAGCCTAATATCTGTGAGACTACTTGACCCAGCTTCTTCATTTCTATCATCACTTGGTTCGATTATGTGATCCACATTAGTTAGCTGATGAAACAACTTCAAACACAGATTCTTAGAGAGACTGTGTTTGATCACTGCAAGTGCAAATCCATTCTANAGTAGCCTAATATCTGTGAGACTACTTGACCCAGCTTCTTCATTTCTATCATCACTTGTTTCGATTATGTGATCCACATTAGTTAGCTGATGAAACAACTTCAAACACAGATTCTTAGAGAGACTGTGTTTGATCACTGCAAGTGCAACTCCATTCTATGAACATTAGCAGCTGTTTTTTGGAAACAATATGTACCATTCTAATCTAACACACTCAATATTCAACAGAAACAATTCAGATTCACGTTGACAAACCAATAAGGAGGAATAGGAGCTTTACCAAAGTCTCGCCAGGAGCGTGAGACAGCACTAGCACGAACAAGATCTGATGGATCATCAAGACGAGAAAGAATTGCTAGGGACATGTCGCTGTTAAGCTTGTTTACGAAATCCATCCGGTTCAATTATGCTGAATTCACCCTGCAAGAGAGCGAAAATCCAAAATCAAAAACGAAATTACCTACAATGTTAAATTTCACATCACAGATTAACAACGCAATCGATTAAAATTCAGCAATAACAGTAATTTGGAGAAACGATTCAGATTGGAAACAAAATGAAGAGATCGGAGAACGGAAACAGAAGAAAGAAGGAGACTTGACCTAAGTTACTTGTGATTAAGAGATCGTAGAAACTAAAATTAGGGAAAATTTGAGAAAGAGAGACCAACGGCCGACATCCTCAACACACAATCGACCGGTTCAATAATCAAACCAATATTTTACAATTGACTATCTTTTTTTTTGTCTAATCAACTCATAAACAAAATTATAATTTATTTATTGATAATAATAGGTTCCAATGTAATATTCAAAATTAGTAAAAATATTTTATTATTATTTTACTACTAATAACAGAAAATGAAATATTTATACTATTATTTAAGAAGTTATTTAGGAAAAAAGACCTTAAGTTGGTTAGAATATTACATATTTGCCGTTTTCAAACAACAATTTTAAAATATCATAAAAATTTAGTAATCCATTTTACAAAAAATATTTATAAAAATATCTATGCATTTAAAATATCTTATAATATTTTTTTGGTTAATCCAATTTTATTAATAATAATAAATTAATATTAATAATAATATTGTAAATATTTGTGATTTTTTTTGTTAATCTGATTTTATTAATAATAAAAAATAATATTATAATGTGTGTTAACTAATAATATATTAGTTTCATAATATTATATCTAATTTTTAACAGTTTTACAACAAACACTTATAAAAATATTTTATTATATTCTTATGATATTATTATAATATTGTAACCGGCTTTTAACAAATTTTTTAAAAAAATTGTGAACAACTTTAGTACCAAAAAAAAAAACAAAATTAGTACTCCATTTAACAACAAACACATATAATTAAGATTGATACCACAATTAAAATCACTTAAAAATTGAAACATCTATATATTATGAATTGGGAAACATTTCTTAAAAAAAAATATTTATTTTGTAAAAATTTACATAAAATATCATTAATTTTCAACACAAATTTGAATTTACATTAAGGACAATAAAGACAAATTATATATATCCTACAAATATGAAATTTATTGTTACAATAGAAAAAATAAATAAAATATATGTATATTCCTAAACACATGGAATTTTATTTTGTTAAAATAATTTTTATATTTATTTCCGAAATTAAAAAATTTCAATTTTCTATATTTACAATATGATTAAATTAAGCATATAGTAAATATAGTTTTTTTAAATAAAATTGTTTTAATAGTTGAAGAAAGTAGTTTATCTCATTTATAATTATTATTAACAGTATAATGAAAAATAAGAAGTAATAATAATTAAAAATAATAAATTAAATATTTTCTCTTAATATTATGCTAAAGCGTCACATGAAATATCATTACAAACAAAAAAATACTTTTAAACTAATTTAAATAAAGTGATTTAATATACCTTATAACTTGATTATAAAAATATTATTAATTATTAGCAATATCTCGAATTTCTGTACATAACCATCAATATTTATAAAAGTGTCTGATATTTATATGAATGTAATATAGTTTTTTGGTTATAATTATATTATGTTAAATATTTTATTACATAAAAATATTATATTAA
>OVBE01015311.1:0-11549 GCA_900406425.1 Iberis pinnata | reverse complement strand
TGATTTAGAAACCTGACCTAATTTAGATGAATAAGTATTATTGCATGCGAGAGTATTTTTTTAATGTTTATGAACAATTGAATCCGAGTTTTAATGCATGATCAAATTGTTTTAAAGACGGTGAGAGTTTTTCTCTGACAATTTGATCACNAATACTCCGAGAGGAGATTAAACTGCATTCGTCTTTCATGTTGAGAACTATTTTCAAACTAAAATCATGCATGTTAACTTGACTTTAAACATGAATACCTACGGATTTCCCTATTTCCTAGCGTTTTATTATTGTAAGTTTTAAACCGCTTTTTAATTACCGTTTCGATTCACAATCATATCTTTTATTCTCGCTTAGCCATATTCAATTTTTTAACTGAACGTGCATATCTGGTCTATGTGGATTCGAAACCCTTTGATGTGCTACTTTGAACTGTTCTCTGCAGTATTAGTTTAGGATTAAATTCTAAGCCTATCAGTTTCTATCTCCACACTTTAACCAGTCATTTCTACTCTTCACTTTCCAGAACATTTCTTCTTTGACATAAGCAATATTCAAAAGTCTCTTGTAATTGTGAATATCCACACTTGATGCCCCTTACTTAACTACTTCATTCAATTTTTATTTATAGAACAATATATATCTTCTTTAGAATTACTTTTTCGTTGATGCTGCCATTTAGAAATAGCTTAGCAACATGATGCATGTCTTGAGTGTAATGTTGGTGCAGCAAGTGTTAAACAATCTCATTCGTGTTTCACCGTATGTATGAATTCTATATCATCATGGTGACAATGATCATAGTTAAAACCATGGTGCGCATCTTCATTGTCAGAAATAAACCTGGGGATAACAGGTCTATGGCGAGAGATCCCCAGATCTAAAAATTCAGAATAAGATGCAGAAAAAAGATTCAACCATTCAACATTTACTACAGTGCGATCTAAACATATTTGAATGTTCATATCAAACCTTCTATCCGCCCAAGAAAATTTGTCACCAATAACTCTAAGATCCTTAAACTCACATGTTTTTTTTATAAATTTCTAAAAGCTCTAAAAGATCGCTCTGGTCTTACACTACCCCCAATCTTCCCTGACTTGTCCAAAAATTCATTAAATCTCTAATACAAATCCAGGGTCCTATCCATGGGACAACTAGAGTTGCTAATTCATTCAAAACCTTTTGCCTTTGATCTACTTGAGGATGTCTATACACACAATACAAATGAAACCGAACTCCATTAAATTCAACTGGTACATCAACTACATTATCATTTTGACTAAGTACAAAAATAGAGAGGTGAGATTGCCACATAAGAGCTAATCCACCACCTAAACCAACATGAGAAACTAGAAAACTACTAGAAAAATATAAATTTGAAAAACCTTTATCTACATAATGATCTTGCTATTTTATCTCCATGAGGGAAATGAAATGTGGGAGAAAACGTCTTGTCAACTACTATAAATGTCGAACCACCAAGTCATTTCCTAAATCTTGATTGTTCCAAGCTAGTTTTCTCATT
Organism: Iberis pinnata; assembly: GCA_900406425.1. NCBI lineage: Eukaryota > Viridiplantae > Streptophyta > Magnoliopsida > Brassicales > Brassicaceae > Iberis > Iberis pinnata. Next base: position 10,029 of record OVBE01015311.1, on the reverse strand, counting down.
TTTTCCGGTGGTGGTATTGGGCCCATCGCGCCTCGGATTATAGCAAATGTTGAATTGTGATAAGGAATATCAGATGATGTCTCAGGTGCATCTTCTGATTGTGTGTGACTTGGTCCTGCTGCAAACTTTCTTTTACGAGTTGAAGAGGAAGAATGAGCGTCTTGTTGACGAAATTATGTGTCATCAGGTTCTTCTATCATAGCTATTGGAGCCTGATGTCTCTATATTTTCATGGTTTTTATCATTTATCATAAATTTTTAGGTCTTTAGGTGTTCATATGTTTCATTTATAGTTATTATTGGCAAGTTTGTGATTTTTAGGGATTTTTGCATTAGCATTTGCATATACATGCATTTTGGAGATTTTTCAGGATTTTCAGGAGTTTTCAGAACATAAGTGCAAATTTGGACAAGAACCTGAAAAAGGGTGCAAGACCCTGAAAAAGGGTGCAGAACCTGAAAAAAGGTGCATACCCTGAAAAAGGGTGCATACCCTGAAGAAGGGTGCATACCCTGAAGAAGGGTGCATACCCTGAAGAAGGGTGCATACCCTGAAGAAGGGTGCATACCCTGAAAAAGGGTGCAGAACCTGAAAAATGGTGCAGGGACGCTGGTGCAGAACCGAGGAAGGGTGTAGGAACGTTGGTGCAGAACCTGAAACTGCCTCGATCAACTGCTTCCAAGCTGCCTCGATCACCAAGTAGCTTCACCTCGATCACGCTTTCCTTTGGCTCGATCCAACACCACATTTGGATCGATTCAACTTCAACTTGGCTTGATCCCAACCTCGACCTCTCGGCTCGATGAAGCACAACTTGATAGTTATGGTTCAGGGGAACATATTCCATGGTTTACCAATGGAGGATCCACTAGACCACTTAGACGATTTTGACATATTTTGCATTCTCATCAAGATTAATGGTGTGAGTGAGGATGCATTCAAGCTACATCTCTTTCCCTTCTCTTTGGGTGACAAAGCTCGCCAATGGAAAAAATCGCTTCCTCAGAATTCCATCACCTCGTGGAACGATTGCAAGATGACATTTCTTGCAAAATTCTTCTCAAACTCAAGAACGGCTAGACTTTGCAATGAAATATCTGGTTTTTCCCAGAGGAATGTTGAGACATTCTATGAAGCTTGGGAGCGGTTCAAAGGATACACGTTGCAATGCCCACATCATGGGTTCACCAATGCATCCCTCCTTAGTACTCTCTATAGAGGAGCTCTCCCCAGGATCAAAATGTTACTTGATACAGTAAGAAATGGGAGCTTCCTGGACCAAGGTGTTGATGATGGTTGGGAGCTAGTGGAGAACTTAGCACAATCCAATGGCAACAACATTGACGACTATGATAACACTCCACGGGGCAGCAATGCTTCTGATGCCATAACACAGATGGACCTCAAAGCTTTGAATGAAAAGTTGGATAACTTCCTTATACGATAGCAGCATCAGGTGCACTTCCTAAGTGAAGAAGAGCAAGTTCATATCCAAGGAGGGTTGCATGCTTACCACGAGGAGATTAGTTACATTCAGAACCAAGGTAGCTACAACAAAGGGTTCGTCAACTACAACCCCAACATGTCCTACCGCAACAACAACGTAGTAAACCCTCAGGATCAAGTATATCCTCCTCAGCAGCAACAAGATAAACCCTTCATCAACTATAGTGAACAACAGAACCAAGGTTTTGCACCTAGGCAACAAGCTCATAATGGGTACCAGCACCTTCAACAAGGTGGATCACTTCCTGGTTTCACCTCTAAACAATCTCCTACTCAACCTTCCAACATTCTTCATGGTCAAGCAACTAGTGCAATGAAAACATCTAAGAAGTTAGGTGAACTCCACCACAAGATGGACTCCTTATTCAACGCAATCTATCAGAATTTTGACACTCTGAATTCAAGGGTTACTGCTTTGGAGAGCAATTCTGCTTCCACTTCTGTTTCTAATCCTACCATAAATGGTCAACGTCCTGGAAAATCAATTCAGCACCCAAAGGAGTATGCACATGTCAATGTTATATTCTTAGGCAATACCCCTGACTTTTCTTCTCACCTTTGTCCTACTCACATCACTGAGGATAGTGTTGCTCAAGTTTGGGGGGATTTGAGCCTACATGGAGCTGAAAATGCAGATTTTAGAAAGACTAATTTTTTGACATGGACGAACCCAGAGTTAGCTGCCAGAGTCAAGCCTGGTCTTGGTGAAAAGCTATCTGCTTCAAAGGAGAGGGAAACACCCTTTATTCCACCACCTTATATTCCAAAGTTGTCATACTCTTCAAGGTTTAAGAAGGAGATAACAGAGAAGTACCCAGGAATCTTTGAAAAGTACAAAAAGGATGGTGAAACTCAAGGAGTGTTAGGACCAAATGATGAATGCAACACCTTAATAGCAGAGAAGCAAGAAGATCCTAGTTCATTCACTCTACCATGCTCACTAAGCTCCCTGACCTTCAACAAATCCTTATGTGATTTAGGGGCATCCATTAACTTGATGCCTCTCTCCATTGCCAAGAAGCTGGGATTCAACAAATTTAGAGCTTATAATATAACTTTGTTGTTGGCAGATAGATCCATTAGGCATCTTATTGGTACTTTGGAAAATTTACCCATCAAGATTGGGAGTGTAGAGATACCCACAGACTTTATGGTGTTGGATGTGGACAAGGAACCAAAGGATCCACTAATCTTGGAAAGACCATTCTTAGATACGGTTGGAGCTGTTATCAACGTTAAGAAAGACAATATCAGGTTGAACATAGGGAATGGTCCAAAGATGATCTTCAACATCAAGGACAAGACAAAGAATCCTACAATCCAAGGTCAGCTATTCTCTATCAAGGAGATGAGTGAGGACAATCATGAGGACATGTACTCAAGCAGTGATTCACTGGATTATGAGCTTATAAAAGACCCAAACAAGATTTCAGAGCATACAAAAGCATATGGCGTTGTCAAGGAACTAGATGCAGGAGTTCCTGCAGAGATAGAGGAAACTAGAAAACTAGGGGTAGCAACTAACCAAGAAAACTTCCCATTTCAGAAAAAGGAAATTTTGGGCTCAAGCACCAACTTGTGCACATCTCACCTCAGAAGCCCATTTCAGGCATAACCTTCTCTGAAAATGGTTTTGAGTTTCAAACTCCAACAATGGACCTCAAGAAGGGTGACTAAGTGGTTCTGTTCAATATGATGCTCAAGCACTGTCAAGGGAATGCAAACCCAAAATACCTCAAGAGCTTCTAATCAAGGAAACTCTACCTGATGGAGGAATCAAGCTTGCTAAGGAACTTGATAAGGGGTTGAAAGTGAACAGCCAATCCAACCCAAACAATGGTGGTTGGATACGTCCAGAAAGAAAACCTGGTGAAAATACTTCAGTTCTTGTTGGAGGACTATCGCAGGGTCACTAGAGTCTAAACAGGAAGTCAAGCTTAGTGACTATAAACAAGCTCACTTGGGAGGAAGTCTCATGTTTATCCTTGTACATATAAAGTGTTTAAATTTATGTTCTTCTTTTAATGCATTTAAGTTTCTGTCAAGTCTTGGTGTTTTAGGTACTTCAGAATCGAGCCACGTAACAACGCTCGATCGAGCCATGTTTCGGTAATGATCGAGCCCAAAACATGTTTTTGATCGAGCCCAAAATTTTCACATCAAGTCGAGCTGATCACATTGCACATTCAACGCCCGAGACACATCACCTCGATCTTCACTTCAACCACTCTCTTCACCTCAACCTGAAAAACAGTACCACTCCAAACCCTTTTCAATGTATATACCATATCATATTTCTTTTTTGTTGTTGTATTTTGGTCCTAAACCCTTCTTTGAACTTTTATTACACAAGGGACTATACAACTTAAGTTTGGGGGAGAGTTTAGGAGGTACTGATTATGTGTACTTGTTTTCTTATTTCAATTTTGCATCTAAGGCATACAAAAACAAAAAAAAATTGAAATTTTTTCGAAAATCGTTTTCAAAAACATAGTGTTCATGTAGTTGCATTTAGGTTGTCTGCATTTGCATAGGAAACTAGGACCTTGTAAGTATGTTGTTTTCTCAGAAAAATGTAAGTNTTAGTGCCCTAGTTGTTAGTTGTCTAGTGCATCCTGAAATTGTCTGAAGTAAAACTGCACCTTGCTTGGATTGTGAACTTGCATGATCATTTATCTCCTGATGCATGTTGTGATTTGAAGTTTGCTCCTATCTATCAGAACTTGAATTTGAATGTATAATTATCATGTTTATGCGCTGGATATGAACTCATGGATAGTATATACATATTTGGGTTATCTTCTACCTTTTACCATTCTTGTTAACCCAAGTAGAATCCCCACCCTTGAACCTTGCCTTCTTTTAAGCCCTGAATTTAATACTGAGTGGAAGGTCTTTTATGAAATGATCTTGGTAAAACGTGTTAGATTTGAACTGACAGGAATAGGGTCTCATGTAGTTCTAGTCCATGCTTTTTGGACTAGATAGGACTAGGTGGGATTTAATTTTGGATGTTGGTTTGGGTGGAAATGAATGAAAAGGGTAGTGATAGCTGGTAAAAGGAAAGGTAGAGTAAGAACCTTAGGAGAGGAATGGAAAAAGAATCAGAATATGCTAGTAGAAAGTTTGGGGGAACAATGGTATGCAAAAGCAGTATGGCTAGTGCAAATTAAGAAAAGTATATGACAATGAATTAAAAAGGGAAAACCCAGAAAGATAGTGTAAACGAAAAAGGGTCAAGGGCCATAAGTATTTAAGTAAGTAAGTTTCTGAAACAACTAAGAGTCATTTAAGAAAGAAATCTCTCCTAAGTGTAGCTAAAGAAAAGATGAAAAAGGGGAAAAATGTGAATAAGTTGGATCACTTAGCTTTCTGCTAAAGCTCATTCCCTTTTGAGAGAACCCTTATTTTGAATCATTAACCATTGCATGAAGGGGTCATCTTTACTCCTTAACATGTCCTTCACAAAATGAGTTCATTGAACGCATATGACTTGATCCATGGTTCCTGATTAATGAATGTTAAAGAGGCAAATGAATTTGAATGCATTGTGGAAGTTGGAATTGGTATGTGATGAACTGTGATGAGTATGGCTAAAGTTTTTAAGTAGGACGAGCTTATGACTGCATTCTAGATTTAGTAACCAGGACATTTATATTACCTGTGTTAGCAGCATGTTTTGGTTCTGAGTTCCCATTTTCAAATTTCTCACCCAGACTTCTAAATTACTTGCTTGAGGGAAAGCAAGGATTTAGTTTGGGGGAGTTGATGTCTCTATATTTTCATGGTTTTTAGAAGTCATTTAGCATCAATTTTTAGGTCTTTAGATGTTCATATGTTGCATTTATAGTTATTATTGGCAAGTTTGTGATTTTTAGGGATTTTTGCATTAGCATTTATGTATACATGCATTTTGGAGATTTTTCAGGATTTTCATAACATAAGTGCAAATTTGGGCAAGAATCTGAAAAAGGGTGCAAGACCCTAAAGAAGGGTGCAAAACCTGAAAAAGGGTGCAGACCCTGAAGAAGGGTGCAGAATCTGAAAAATGGTGCAGAACCAGAAACAGGGTGCAGGGACGCTGGTGCAGAACCTGAAGAAGGGTGCAGGAACATTGGTGCAGAACCTGAAACTGCCTCGATCAATTGCTTCCAAGCTACCTCGATCACCAAGTAGCTTCACATCGATCACGCTTTCCTTTGGCTTGATCCAACACCACATTTGGATCGATCCAACTTCAACTTGGCTCGATCCCAACCTTGACCTCTCGGCTTGATTACCTTGCGTTCTACCCAATCACGCCTCGACCTCACGCTTCAACACACCTCGATCTCTCTATTTTTGGCTTGATCTCCACGCTTACTCGACCTCATGATGTAACGTGCCAGCTCGATCTCCATCTTGGCCTCAATTGCGGATCGATCTCACCATCTAAGCTGGCTCGATCACGCATTCGATCTCCATCTTGGCCTCAACTGAAGATCGATCTCACCATCTAAGCTGGCTCGATCACGCATTCGATCTCCATCTTGGCCTCAACTGAAGATCGATCTCACCATCTAAGCTGGCTCGATCACGCATTCGATCTCCATCTTGGCCTCAACTGAAGATCGATCTCACCATCTAAGCTGGCTCGATCACGCATTCGATCTCCATCTTGGCCTCAACTGAAGATCGATCTCACCATCTAAGCTGGCTCGATCACGCATTCGATCTCCATCTTGGCCTCAACTGAAGATCGATCTCACCATCTAAGCTGGCTCGATCACGCATTCGATCTCCATCTTGGCCTCAACTGAAGATCGATCTCACCATCTAAGCTGGCTCGATCACGCATTCGTCTCCACGGAGCCAAACACGTTCTGACTCGACCAACTCGAATCCAGAATGGACCTGACCCAAGACCCAGTCCAATGATTGTATTTTTTTTTTTATACGTTTTAGGGTTTTTCCTAAGAACTATATAAGCCCTAAAACGCCTCCTTTTTAGGGAGTTGTGTTTTTCTTTAGGTTTCTTTTCTCTTTTTTTTTGTCTTTGATGTTCTTAGTGTTCTTGGTGTAAAAATCTTGATTTCTTATAAAAGTCTTCTTTATCTTTTTATTTCTTCATTTTCCTGTTTAGTTTAAGGTTGCAGTCTATCTGGTGCATGTTGATCTTTTGTTTTTCCATCTTAATCTTGTTTTAGCTTTGATCATTTTCTGGGTTTGTTACTGTTTCATTGTTGTTCTTCATAGTTTGACTTTGGATCATGATGTTTGGTTTTGAAGTTATGATTTCCGTTTTCCTTGCTTTTATACCCATGAGTAGTGAGTAGTTTCCTTAAGTTCTTGAGGATGGGGTAGACTAGTGTTTGATGTTCTGATCTTACCTAAGTACCTAAGCTTGTTTGCATCTAGATCCCTTTTTTTTCATTGCTCTTCATGCTGATTTCTTTTACACCAATTGAAATATGATTTTAGACATTCCAGCACCCGAAAAGTGTTCAATGGAATGCATGATCATGGTGATTTCAGAGATCTGCACATCCTAGCCTAATGGATTAGATGTTTAGGGTGCTTATTGGCTTTAGTAGATTGGTTCTTCATGCCTACTTGGTAGTGTACCGTTAACGGAAGTTAGGTCTGGTGATTGCTTAGGATGATTCCATTTATAAAGGGATTGGACTTGGTTGCAAATGAATCTACTGTCTAGGGGTAGCTCATTTTTTGAGGTATGTTAGGTGCTTAGGTAGATCGGGATGGATCTCTAGTCGATTACCCTTGTCCTCATGAGTTGCTTTATACTTGATTGCATCTTTACCCTTTTTGCTTTTTCTCTGTTTTGACCTTTTATCCTTTTTAGTCTCTTATGCATGTTTGTTTCTGTTTATGCTCTTTAGTTCTATGCGTTCTCTTTTCACTTAGGACCTATTAGAACCTCTATTTTTATATTTGCTTGAATTAGAAGGATCCATTGCATCTAGTATGCTAGTACACACCCATCTGGACTGACAATCTTACATACTACAATGACCATGATAGTGTTGTAAGGGATTGAAAATCATGAAAAATCCTACTATCAAAGCCACATCAGCTGGATTAGGTTCATCCTCTTGAATTTCCCTGATGATGATACACACACAAATGTATTCCATATGAAAATCTAGATTAGGATTGACTTCAATGTCCAACACTTGTCCCATAGTTGCAACAATTTTTTCCACCACGGGACGATTGAGGTACTGAATTGGTATCCATCTAACTTGAATCCAAAAGGGAATGTGGTTAAGATCTAGAGCAACGCATGGACGCCAACGTTGTATCGCCAACATTCAGTATGAAAATTCCCAAGGACCTCTCTGAATCACCATCACATGGCCTCTTCGAACGAGAATATAAAATAAAATCGCTGTCCCTCGATAACGCGACCACGGAGAAGCCTAACATGGCCCTAACTTCTAGGTAAATTGACTATGATGGATCAAATGTTCTATTTACGGGGCATAAAAGGACGACCAATAATGCATTATTTATTTTTATACACCGTTTGACTCACTACATCCATTGGTAAAATAACAGAGGGATCATTGAAACCCAAATTGAGATTTCTCTGTGCACATTATCAGCCATGGTGTTGAGGAAATGATAGAGATTCAAAAATTAGGATTGTGAGAATGGAAAAATCACTTTGGAAAATTCGGTTGAAGCATCTATAAAGAGCAGAAGATCGTGGATAACTTCTAAAAAATGCCTACATGACTCCACGATGTGAAGCAATTTCATGCCATATCCCATGACTTCGAAGTAGTGTAAATACTCTGGCAATAATATCACCCTCCATGAAGGCAGAGCCGGTTCTGAGCCCAAGCATAGCAAACATTCGTTTGCAGCCTTTTTTCAATTTAAAAAATTACTTGGGAAAACACCTCACTTTTTGAAAAATAATATAAATTTAGCCTATTTTTTCGTTAGATTGCGGCCTTTAAATTTTTTTAAAATCTTAGAAGGCACGATCTCCGGTGAAAATTATGTGTAAAATTCGCTTTAAACGTCGCCATTTCTTTTAATTAAGCTTATGTTAATGTACTTTTCATAATATAATATATATAAATTTGATTTTTAAATTAATTCACATATTTATGCAAATTTTATAATTTGATTAGGACTGTTAAAATTCTTCCTATGATTTGACCAAGAATCCAGTTGAGATTGTTTATGGCAAATTTGCTGACCTAAAAGAAAGATTCTCGAACTGAGAGAAAAAAACTTACTATTAATAGTGTTGAGCACCCCTATCAAAATTCGACCATATTCCATGCACAAAAAGTCCAATTCAATTTCAGCAGCAAGAAAGAGGATTTTAAAGGCCAAGCTCGCCCCAAGCTCGGTCCATCACGAAAAATAAGGTCAAATTGACAGTGATAGACTTGTATAAATGTAAGTTGAAATTGTATTTTCGAGGGATTCATTTAGAATTATTGAGGCAAATTTGAGTTTTTTTATACTCTGAAATTTTGAATTAGATCAATATTGTTCTAAACTCGAATCTGTTAGAGGCTTTACTCGAAAAAATGCAGGATTAAATCCACAAATTTCGATTAAATTTAAAGATAAAATCTTGATTCTGTATACTTTTTAGTCACAAGTTTAGAAAGTACAAATGTTATAATTTATTTTTGAAGTTTTAATGTTTTATTTATTAGATTAATGTATAACATTTTAAATTTAGGATATTTTCAAAAATACCACAAAACTAGGTTTATTCCAAAAATATCACATACTCCCAAAAATTCTAAAAATATCACAAAAATATTTTTGTTTCAAAAATATCACAAAATTTGAAATAATTTTAAAACTTCAAATTTAAACCCTAAAAGGCTAAAACCTCAAAAGCAAACCCTACTCCCTTCAAACTAAATCCTAAACTCTTTATATTGAACCCAAACTCAAAATTTTAAATTCTAACCCTTAAAATTCATTTTTTTGTGATATTTTTGAAACATTTGAGAGTGATATTTTTGGAACTTTTGAGATTGTATAGTAGTTTTGAAATTTAAACTTCTTTTGATGATGTTTCAAAGAATTTCTCTTAAATTTATAATTTAATGTTTTAGATTAAAAAAAGTAAATAGATCTAATAACTACTATGATAAATATTATATTATGATATTTAATTATAGTGTAAAAACTTTTTAAAATCAAACACACTAATCATGTTATAGATACACGAAAAGTGTAGAAAGAGGCAATGATGTTTGATCTCTCCAAACTTGTTATTCGTCAACACATCAAAAAACATAATATATTGCGTCTTACAAAAAACGCAACATGTTATATTTACTTATCAAAGAACACATCAAAAGTGTAGAAAGAGGTAATGATGTTTCATCTCTCCAAACTTGTTACTTGTCAACCAACCACAATGACATGGTTATATTTTTGTTAATTTTTTATTAGATTTGGTAAAGACAATCTTTATTTTCTCGTTTTTTTTTTTGTCACGCCCAAAAGATTTATATATAATTAAATAGTGTTTGATACAG
>OVBE01015310.1:0-11550 GCA_900406425.1 Iberis pinnata | reverse complement strand
AACATCGAACACACACGAAAAGCACATGAGCATGCTAAGTTTTTCAAAAACTGAAACATGAGATAACGTGAGAGGAAGAAGAAGATAGCCGCGATTTTAGAAAATTTTCACAAAATATTTCCTAACCAAATTTGCTAGGGTATTCGAAATTGTAGAATGGGTATTCTTCAAACAGTAGACCAGAAGAAGATTGGTAGATATGACGGTGGAAAGTATCATCAACAACATGTAGATCGAGTAACAAACGGTAGCGAATATATTCTAGATTGAAAAAATTATATAGAAGTGGTAGTAGTTGTTTTCTAAGAAAGCGTAGATCAATAGATATGTCGTAGAATTGTTAATTTATTACTGGTGGAAATAATGAAAAATTAAGATTATACATTCTGCAAACCGTAAATCAAATTTTTTAAACAATTTTTAAATTTATGTTTTTTTAAAAAAATTGTTTGCAACCAATCATATAAGTCAATAAAAACGTTTTATTATTTTTTCACTTAAAAAAAAAATTAAAACAGTTTTTTAAATATTTTTTACTTTTAATTAAATGTTATTTTAGGCAAAAATTGGAAAAAATAAGGAAATGTGCATTAGGACAAAGTATCTGATTTTTCGAGGTATTTTGACAAATCTCCCTTTTTCTTTTAGGTTTGTCACGATATATCACATCAATATATGCAATTAGAGGGTCACATCAGATAATGACATTGTTACATTCACCATATATATACACATCCTTCTAAAGTGTGCCATCTACATTGGAATTTTCCATAATTATCAAGCTTGATAAGACTCATTAACAAATTTCATTAACTTCTAGCTATAATTAATCACATAATAAACAAAATTTAATCAACAATCAAATGGATGGGTATAGCGGAGAGTGAATTGGATGGTAATTAAAAAGTAGGTTGGTATTTAGCAGAATGACAAAATCTATGTGTAATTAGATTTTTTAAAGTAATATGCTTCTATTATCTCTTTTATATCTCTCATTTTCCAGGTATAGAAGCTACACGCGCTAGACGCGTGGACTAGTTCCACCCTCTACGCAATTTAAACATTTAAATTCAAATCACAAAATCTGAAAATGTTGTCTAAAAACTCATATTTTTTGTATATTTAACATGAATAAAATTATTTAAAACAAACTTATATTTTATAAAATAGTGAATAGAGACCACAGAGAACGCTAAACCCATAAATATCCGGACTTCTTATGTATAAAACAATATGAACCATAACCTATGTATAAAATATTTATTAAATCGTCAACCCAAAAATATAAAACTTAAACCATCTATCATAAACTTATAACTCTATGTCATTGACCCGTGAAACTTATAACACAAACCCTAAATCCAAAATACGAATCCTACACCCAAAATATAAACCCTAAACCCAAATTATAAACTTTAAACCCACAAATATAAACTTTAAATCCAAAAATATAAACTCTAACCCCAAAATTATAAACACTAAACCCTAAATCCAAAAATATACACTCTAAACTCAAAAATGTGAACAGTACACCACAAACACAAAAATATAAAACCCTGAAACTTAAACCCTAACCATAAATTGTAAACCATAAACCCTAAATCATATATAGTAAACCTTAAACATTATATCAAAAACCAAAAATTTGTATATTTAAGTAGTCTTATGACAGAAACTACATTGCAGTTATAGTGCAGTCCAACCGTAGATGTTAGAGGGACAAAATTGAACATATAAAGTATACAATGTACTCTATAATGTATACGTTAGTTACTTAATTATAGCTTGTAGTTTTGTTACTTCATGCAATTTCCCTATAATCAAGAGAGTACTTAGCTCTAAATATTACTGCATATGGAATAAAATGACGCACATATTTTCAATGCTTCAAGAAAAAGAAAATGACCAAAACAAATGTCTACTCCCCTTTCTCAACGGAAGACTAACACTTCATCGTCCACCGCAGCCTCTGAAACTACACTCGTTGCCGCAACGACATCCACACCAGCCGACTAATTCTCCTCCACACCAGTCGCAGCAGCACCAAAAAGAAGACTATTATTACGTTCTTGTTCGTGTACTTTGGTTTTTCGTTCTTGATTTTTTTGGTGATGAGAAGAGACTACTCTAGCACACCGACAAATCATATGGTTGACTCCATATACTACTCTATAGTAACATTCAACACAATTGGCTACGACGACATTGTTCCGTCCACAATAACATGTATAGTGGCGGTTCTTGTAATTATGGCCTTGTTTGAGATAAGTCACTTGTTCTTGGAGGCGATCATGAAGAATCGGGTTCGGCCCGTGGCATAAGCGGGGTAAGCTAAAGCTTAGGATCACACTTTTTTGAGGAAAAATGTGGACCACATATTTTTAAGAGATATAGGTCTTTGGGCTAATAGAAAATAATTCTAAACCCACAATATATGCATTTGTTTTTTTTAGTCTTATATCACGTTTTTAATTATATATTTTTTCAATTTAGCATCCAAAACATAAAAGAGAAAGGAAATATACATACTTATATAAACCTAAACAAAATATCAAGTCTCTCACTGTCTCACCAATTCAAGTCTCTTCAATTTTGTGGTATTTCCCTAGATCTCCATTATCAATTATCTTAATACCATATCGTCTTAAAAATTAAGATCCAAAATATTGAGTTTTGAAGTTTTTGGAATGACACTAGAGGAGAGTTTCAAGATTGATTACTTTACCACCCTCGTGGATCAAGCCTTAGTTTCTCTTGAGTTTAGGTTTGAACAGTTTCAAACATATGAAAACACCTTTGGGTTTTTGTTTGATTTGAAGTAGCTAGTAGAAGCTACAGACGATAGTTTGAGAGCGTCTTATATAAACCTTAAAGTTTCTCTGAAGAATGGTGTACAATCTGATATAGATGGGAATGATTTTTTTTTCAAAACTTAAAATTCTTCGAGAAGTACTACCAACTGAAGTGAGAAAGCCTATTGATGTCTTGGATTTGTTTTGAGAGAGGGATGATTGTTACGGAAGTACAACGATCGCTTATAAAATAATGTTAACCATTCGAGTGTCAGTCGCATCTGCCGAAAAAAACTTCTCCATACTAAAGCTTATCAAGAATTATACGTGTTTGCTATCTATTGAAAGAGCTATGGTTGAAGAAATAGACTATGTGAGTCTAATGAACGACTTCGCAGGAAAAAACGCAAGAAGTGCTGTTTTTCATAAATAGTTTTTTCTTCTTATCAGATTTATCATTTTTAACGATTTTTTAGTTGTTGTTCTTTTTTTAGTTTGAAATTTTTTTCAATGATATACCACTTTATTCTATCGATTAGGACCACTATTTTTGTAGGACCGGTCCTGTGAAGAATGCAAGAAAATTTAGTGACATATACTTTTAATACATTTAGAATGATCGATAATGGTGATAATTTAAATGAAAGCGTAAAGATATATAGGTATCTTGAATGTGATTATCTCTATCGTCATAGGTTTTCTCTTCTTTTTCTTCTATGAAGGATTAAGTTTGGTAGATTCGTTTTATGTCTCCTTCATCCTCGTTACCACCGTAGGCTATAGCGATAAAGTTTTTAAACACAATATATTCTATGATGTACTATTATGTTGTGTGAACTTTTAACCGTGACTCAATTAATTAATCATTGAGTTCCGGTTTAGCCGTACGTCTCGGGTGGAGGGACGAAACCTCCACAACTGCCATTACTATCTTCTTCTATGAAACAGAGAAACAATGTCTGAGATTGAAACCGTTACAATAGAAAAAAACTATCGAACTCAATCCCTGGAAATTCTCAAGAATCACCAAAGATAAGAATGCTCTCTCCCGACCTTATATGAATTCCGGCGAGTTACAATCAATATCTCTCAGAATTGAATGTAAACACTAACTCTCTCTGATTCTATCTTGCAGGTTCCCTTTAAGAGCTTCAAGGAAGACGAAGACTCTGGCTTTAAAGCACACGACTCAGCTCTTAATAGACTTTGTTATTCGCGACATAACGAGGCCCATGAAGCATCAAACACTAGCCTATTTACTTAAGCCCAAAGACACGGAGCAGGCCCAGTACGAAAGAGCCCATAAGCAACTAGGTTTAACATTCTCCTCCTTTGACTTTTGGTCTCCTTCGAACAATTTCCTCTTCGCCGCATGAACTTTCTCTCTAGGCGATTCTGAAGTCTTTCACTCGATCGACTGTAAAATCCTTCCTCCGTGTTCTTCATGTGATTTTCTGCTCTTCTTCCTCTTCAGTAAGTATTCCTCCTTGATTAGAACACTTTTTAGTTTCTTATTCTGACAAAACTCTAATCTCTCCGTCTTTTGATCTTTTCAGCTTCCTGGTGACCGTTCCAGCTTCTACCACTTCATTGATGAATAGATTAAGCTAAGTCTCTTCATCTCCTTTGATATTTAGTCCTTTAACTTCTTTTATGAAAACCCATGAATCTAAAATTGACTGCTTTTGCTTGGTGTTTTTCAGGGATGACGATACTTGATCACTTGAGAAATGATGAAGTCTATGGGTAAGAAATTTATTTTCTTCCTTGCATGTACTATTTTTTCTTTAGATCTAAGATTGAAAAAAACACTCCTAAGGGATACCTACTAACCCATCTTTTGTTATATGTATTCACGAGATCTCTTGAACATGCAATCGAAGCTTGCAAGAACATACACACAGGAAGAAGACACAACAAAGTTCTAAACCTTTTCTCCAACCGATCAGACAATACATAACGCCCAAGTAAACAAAAAATAGCTTATGATCAACGTTATTAAATGTGAAAAAATTTGAACTTGATAGATAACCAGTTACTAACTAAAGTTTTCATTTTGTTTGACCTGTCAAGGATCAACTTACTTGGGCAAAGTCAAGAGCAAGCTCAGAAAATTATGAGCTGCTTCAATCCATATTCAAACCGGGGTCCAAGTAAGGCTTTTTTGAGTAAATCTGCTGGATTCTCAGTAGTATGAACTTTTTCAACTAACACATCACCTCTAACAATTATATCTCTAATAAAATGATACTTAGTTTGATTGTGTTTAGTTCTTTCATGAAATACACCATTCTTTTCTAAGCAAATGACACTATGAGAATCACAAAACACTTTAACAATTGAATGATTAATATTTAATTCACCACAAATACCTTTAAGCCATATAGCTTCTTTAACAGCCTCTGGCAATGCTACATATTCTGATTCTGTAGTTGACAGAGTTGTATACCATGTAAACCTGACCTCCATGAAACTGTATTACCTCCAATTAGAAATGTATAACCTGTAATAGATCTTCTTCTGTCTAGATCAGCAGCAAAATCTGCATCTACAAAACCAATAATATTAAAATTATCTGACTTTGTAAATGTTAAATTTAAATCTAGAACTCCCTTTAAGTATCTCATTACCCACTTCACTGCTTGCCAGTGAAGTCTACCTGGTTTACTCATAAACCAGCTAACCAGACCCAATGATTAAGCAAGGTATGGTCTGGAACTTACCATGGCATACATGATTACTACCTACTGCACTGGCATAGGGTATTTGATCCATGAATTTCTTTTCCTTTTCCAGTTCTAACTCTGTTAGACTCTTCAGCTTGAATTGAGATCCAATAGGAGTTGTCACTGGTTTGCATTCAAACATTCCAATGTCTTCAATACCTGAGACAAATACTTAGTTTGAGATAGTTTTAAGGTTCCTTTCTTTATGTCTCTTATAATCTCCATTCCTAATATCTTGGTAGCTGCTCCAAGGTCCTTCATCTCGAAGTTTTCCATTAATCTTCTTTTCAGATCCTTAATTCCTTCTATGTTCTTAGATGAAACTAACATATCATCAACATAGATTAGTAAGAAAACTTAATCTTTCCAATCTTTTCCTTTCAAGTACACACAAGCATCATGATCACTTCTGTGAAACTTTTGTTCTGACATGAAATTATCAAATCTTTTGTTCCATTGTCTTGGGCTTTGGTTTAACCCATATAGTGACTTCAACAACATGCAGACTTTATCCTCTCTACCCTTTACTTTGAATCCATCTGGTTGTTCCATGTAGATCTCTTCTTCTAGGATTCCATGTAGAAATGTTGTTTTTACGTCTAACTGTTCTAGTTCCATGTCATATTGAACTACCACTGAAAACATTAATCTGATTGACACGCGTTTAACTACTGGAGCAATCAATTCATCATAATCTATGTCTTCTACTTGTGAGTAACCTTTTGTCACCAGTCTAGCTTTGTACTTAGGACCTTCAATTCCAGAAATTCCTTCCTTTCTCTTGAATATCCATTTACATCCATTGACTCTTTTGTCTGATGGTCTTTCAACCAAGTTCCATGTTCCATTATTCTGTAAGGAATCAAATTCTTCTTGCATTCCATTTCTCCACAACTTCCAGTCTGAGTTGTTCTTAGCCTGAGTGAAATTTAATGGTTCCTCCACATCTATTGAAGCTGCTCCTGTCAATGCATAAGCTACAAATTCTGTATCCAAGAATCTTGAAGGTGGTTTTGTTGCTCTTCTCACTCTATCTCTTTCTAAAACGTAGTTTTCTATATTTCCTGCTCCTTGAGGTTCATACTCATTTTCTTCTTCATCTTGTTGTGTTTGTTCTGATGAACTAGGACTTTTTGGTTGAGAAACTCCTCCTGAATCTGCATACTCTTCTGTTGTGGTGGTATTACCTTGATGTATCTGCTCTAGTACAAGACTGACTGTAACTCTTTTAGTTTGTTTGAACTCTGGTTCCTTATCTTTTGAATCATCTTCTTTGTCAGTGCTTTTAAACACTTTTTCTTCATCGAGTGTCACATCTTTGCTTATCGCACACTTCTCTTCCTTAGGATTCCAAACTCTATGGCCTTTCACCCCTTGTGGGTATCCCATGAATATTCATTTCATAGCTCTTGGTTATGTCTTTCCTTGAACAGTGTGAACATATGCAGTGCATCCAAACCTCCTTAGATGATTCAGACTTGGTTTGACTCCAGTCCAGATCTCTTCTGGTAATTTGAAGTCCACAACAGAGTTTGGGGCTATGTTTATTAAGTATACAGATGTTGATGCTGCTTCTTCCCAAAACTCCTGTTCTAAACCAGTCTCTGAAAGCATACACCTAACCTTCTCCATTATAGTCCTGTTCATTCTCTCTAACACTCCATTTTGTTATGGAGTGTAGGCACAAGTCTTATGTCTTATAATTCCACTGTTCCTGCACAAAGTATCAAATTGTTTGTTGCAAAACTCTAACCCATTATCAGTTCTTAGATACTTAACCTTCCTGCCACTTTGATTTTCAGTGGCTACTTTCCATTCTTGGAACTTAGAGAATGCTTCATCTTTTGTCCTGAGAAAATAAATCCAAACTTTACGTGAGTAATCCTCAATGAAAGTAATAAAATATTTACAATCACTTAGACTAGAGGGAGTAGAAGGTTATCCCCATAGTTCTGAATGAATGTAGTTTAATACTCCTTTTGAGGTGTGTTTTCCTTTGGGGAAGCTCTTCTTGTGTGACTTTCGCAATACACAATTCTCATAGAATTCTAACTCTTTTACTTCCTTCTCACTGATGAATCCTCTTTTGACTAGAATGTCCATTCCTGTGACTCCCATATGCCCCAATCTTGAATGCCAAATTTCAGTGTTATCTATTTCTGATCTGGTCACATTACCTTATGGTTTTGCTATTTTAGCTTGTAGATAATACATGCTCTCATTATATCTACCCGTAATGACTTTCTGACCTGTACTCTTACTGTAAAATGTGATTGTAAAGTCTTTTCCTTCATATCTACACCCAGATTTTTCAAGCATACCATATGAGATTAAATTCCTTCCCATCTTAGGCATATATCTCACCTCAGATAGTATGACTACAGATTGTTCAGGATTGACAATCTTTAACTTGCCAGTTCCCTTAATTTCACCGAAGGTATTATTTCCAATAAGCACTTTCCCGCCTTCAAACTCTTTTAAATCATAAAGAAGGTTTTTGTTGGGTGTAATATGAAAGGTGAAATCAGAATCTAACAGCCACTCATCCTTAGAATCTTGTAGGCTAACTGTTAGAACTAAGGTTTCAACATATTCCTTCACTTGGTTTGCTGCATTATTGGTATTTGTTGAGTTTGATTTGTTTTTCCTTTCCGGGCAGTCCCTTTTCCAGTGGCCTTCCTTGCCACACATAAACATCCTTTGTCACTTTTGTTGCTTTTGCCTTTCCCATTTTTACCTTTACTTTTGGATCTATTCCTGTTTTTCTTTCCCTCTTTCTTATCTTGCATTCCTCTGTTTTTCACTATGAGACCTTATGCTTGACCTTTGGTAATCTTACCACTTTCAAGCAGTTCTCTTTCTTTGGATTTGGCAGATCCAATTACTTCTGATAAACTCAAAGTTTGCCTACCATATTTCAATGTTTCTTTGAGTTGATCATATTTAGAAGGTAACGAACTCAGTAAGAGTGTTGCTTGTACTTTTTCTGAGGCAGAGATTCCCAGGCTTTCTAATTCTGCTACTAGTTTGAGAAAATCATCTACATTCTGGTCAATAGAATTACCTTCCACCATCTTGAATGTATAGAATTTAAGCTGTTGATAGATTCTGTTGGGTAATGAACTTTCCATGTAAAATGCATCTAAAGTTGACCACATGTCTGCTGCCGTTTGGCAATGTACCAATTTCTTGAGCACCTTATCTGATACATTTGGGATTATGATGCTTCTAGCTTTTTCAGACCTTTCTTTTTTTGCTGGATCTTTCTTTCTCTGAGATGTTGTTGTTTCACCTCCTCCTACTATTTCACCTGGAGACTCTGGTACTTCAGTAGTTGCTGCTGGTTTGTCCTCTAACAGATCAAAATCTGTTAGAATATCAGAGAGACCAAGTAACTTGAAATGAGCCATCATCCTAATCTTCCATAAGATGAAATCTCCATTTCCATCAAATCTTTCAACATCTACTCTTGTATTGGTCATGCTGCTTTCTGCCATTTACAAGATAAGTAAACTTTGCCTTGATTTGATGCTTTCTTGATCTTTCTTGAATTCGCAAAGAAATCTGATTCTTGTGCTTTGTTTGTTACAGGTACCAAACAACCTTGTTCCTCTTCTTGAGATAACTTTCAAGAATCTGTTCTTGAGATGCGATAGGTCCCTTTACCTGTATTGAGTCTGGAAGCTCTGATACCACTTGTGAACTTTTAACCGTGACTCAATCAATTGATCACCGAGTTCCGGCTTAACCATACGTTTCGGGTGGAGGGACAGAACCTATTCAACTGCCTTTACTATATTCTGTTATGAAACAGAGAAACAATGGTCGAGATTGAATCTGTTACAATAGCAAAACGCTATCGAACTTAATCCCTGGAAATGCTCAAGAATCACCAAAGATAAGAATGTTCTCTCTCGACCTTATATGAATTATGGCGAGTTACAATCAATATCTCTCAGAATTGAATGTAAACACTAGCTCTCTCTGATTCTATCTTGCAGGTTCCCTCTCAGAGCTTCAAGGAAGACGAAGACTCTGTTTTTAAAGCACACGACTCAGCTCTTAATGGACTTTGTTATTTGCGACGCAACGAGGCCCATGAAACATCAAAGACTAGCCTATTTACTTAAGCCCAAAGACACGAAGCAGGCCCAGTACGAAAGAGCCTAGAAGCAACTAGGTTTAACATGTTGAAGTAAGAAATTCATTAGAGAAGTGTAGAGAAAGAGAAGCGTTAAAATAAGAATGCATGGCAGAGACTACGAAAAAGATTATAAGAGATATCACAACAACAATGAGGCGAGAGATTACGGAAGAACGTATGATAGTGATTATAACAAAACTGATACAAGAGTTGAGGCAGTGACAGTTAACACAAGAATCATCAATACATAGGAAACACAAGTCCTCTCCCTAGTTTGAGATTTTTTTATCCCTAGTTTGGATTTATGTTTTGGTTTATGATTTCGTACCAATAATATACAACTGATTTTTAGATTATAGCATCTTAAGCTTGAAACCAAAGCAATAAGTTGCAATGAACGTTTTATTGGAAATTGAAAACGTAAAGAATTGAGATAACTTTGAAACGAAATCTAGAGAATCTAAAGGATAATCAGGCAAAGGACATTAAACTCAAAAATATATACATTAAATCCAAAAATATAAATCATAAACCCAAGAATGTAAATTTTAAACTCAAAAATATGGATCTTAACCATAAACACAAAAATATAAACTCTAAACCTTATAACTTAAATCCTAACCCTAAATCGTAAAGTATAAACCTAAAACCATAAACACTAAACCATATATAGTAAACCCTAAACTTTATATCATAAATCATAATTTTGGGTATTTAACTAGTCCAACTATACTTAAATAGTCTAGTGATAGAATCTACAGTGCAATTACGGTGTAGTCCAAACATAGTTGTCATAGGAAAAAAATTGAACATAAAGACAAATATGCATTGTACTTTATGATGTAAAGATTAGTTACTTAAGTATAGGTTGTAGTTTGGGAAAAATATAATTTTAATATTGAACTTTCGAAAAATGTTAAAAATCATGGACTTTTCTTTCTCTTAAATAAATATCAAATTTTTTAGGATGTTAATTTAAATGACAAATTTTTGTTGATCAAGTCAATTACATATCTCCGTTAAGTTGACTAATTGTTGACTTAATGAATTTTATTTACTTCGTTGTCAACTTAACGGCAATACTTTATTGATTTGGTTAACGAAAGTTTATGAATTTTTCAACTATTTCTGGAAGTTCAGATTTGTTTGACATTTGTATTTTATTTTATATATTTAATTTATGCTACTAATTTATTAGTTAAGTAATGTTTATGGAAAAAATATTTTCAGAATAATGAAAGAAATTTAGCTAAAGCATAAATTTGAATATTTTCAGTTTTAGTATTTTTAATATTTTTTAAAAATATATATTATTTTGGTCCTACTTTAGTTGATTTAGGTTGTTAATGATTTTTAAATTAAATAATAATTAGAAACATAAAATCACAATTATGTTACATACTATATGTATTATGAACTTTTAATATATATAGTTAATCTTCGTAAATATATAAGAAATTCATTTTAAAAAAATTATTTTATTTATTGGTTAAATTATCTAATCGACCATCAATCACTCGAAAAATTATCGATAAAGGTTGTCGCTCTTTTTTAAAATGCTTGTTGGTATTGGTCGAAACTCATTCTTTTCTAAAGCTTTTCTTTGGTATTAGTTTAGTCATAAAATAAAAATCCAATTTTCTGCAAAAAAAAACCTTCCGTCTGATTAAATAGACAAATCAAACATCCAGATTTTTTCCATGCACATAAAACCTTCAGGTTATAGTCAACCCGCAATACAACCCATANCCCATATGTATATCGATGACGTGTCAAAGTTAACGGAACAAACGGTGAGTTAACGGCATGGGCTGTATTGGATTTTGACCCTCAGCTCACGGTTTGATCTGCATTTAATCAGACTCGCGATTTTTTTTGCAGAAAATCC
>OVBE01015309.1:177-11550 GCA_900406425.1 Iberis pinnata | reverse complement strand
TCTAGTAAGGGGTGACGTCGAGGGTCAAGTAAGTTATAAACGCAAAATGTTGGGTTAATGTGACTAATTTTCTCTTTAACTAAACCACAAATAACAAAAAGAACCTAAATCTAGTGGAGGAGGAAGTCCAACATAATACTTAAAAAAATAAAAGTCATGAAAATTAACAATGTTCTCTCTAGGGGTGCGATTTTGGTGATTCTCTAATTATGTATCTCTTCTCTTTTCGATCAACCGCCGGTGATTTCTTCAGAGCGATTTCTGTTATGTCTTAACGGTTAATTCTTTGACAGTTAACCTTGTTCTCTCTCAATTTGTGTTAATTGCTTCATCGCGATACTATTTATTCATCCTCCAATCTTGCCTAAACTCTCCTTCGCCCAATTCCTCTTCTCTTCCTTTCCCTCTGTTTTTGCTTGTCATGTCTGATCGAGTCCGTTCCAGAATTCAAGACTTAACTCTGGGTCTTGAAGATGATAACATCTCTCAGTCACAAGAACTCTATCTCTCTGCTTTGCGAGAAACCCAACTTAGCCTTATCGGAAGACCAGTCAATCCTGCAAAACAGAATATCCGTACGATGATGAATGCATTGCCTCGTCTCTGGGGCTTTAGTGAAGAAGTCACTGGTCGGCTTCTAGAAAACAAGACGGTTCAGTTCCTATTTCCGTCTAAAGAATCCTGACTCTCGATCTTGCGTCGGGGCCCTTGGTCGTTTAACGACTAGATGTCGGTGCTTCAAAAGTGGTCACCTGCGATGGATGACTCTGATCTGATGTTTATTCCTTTCTGGATTCAAATTCGCGGCATCCCTTTGCAATTCCTCACATTAAGTATGGTCACTGAGATTGGTATGAAGATGGGTGGAATGTATTTGGATACCGACTTTGCCGGTGAAGGCAGTCACTTGGTGAATTACGTGAGAGTTCGTGTCCTTTGGAGGATTACTGATCCACTCCATTTCCAACGCCAATTCAAATTTGGGGATTCAGTGGTCACTCTTCGTTTTCAGTATGAGAAGTTGAGAAACTTTTGTTTCTCTTGTGGTCTTATAGATCATGATGCATCAACCTGTCTTCGTGGTCACAACTCCCCTCTTATCTCTCCTCATGATGAAGACGGCGACGAAGATGAGGATTCTGACGAAGAAGAACTCCCTGAAGAACCTGTCTCTGACCCGAATCCCCCAGGTAATCACTCGGCCTCATCTCCTTTTGCAGATCAAGGTCAATCCTCTACTTCCAACAAGACGCGCAAGGTTGATGATGTCCTTGTGGGAGTTGTGTATCCTGAAGCAGTCTTGAATGAATACAAATATGTCACCAACAATGAAGATTACCAGCAACAATCCTTCTTCCTCAAGCGACTTAGAGCAGAGGAAATTGATCAGAAGACTTGGTACTTCTTTCCATCAAGCCGTGACTTCCCAACATCGGCAACAAGATTCCGCATGGAGACTAAGACTCCGGAATCGCAAGGTGAAGGTCAGGTGGGCCATAATCCTCCACATGTTACATGAATATTTCGTTTTGGAATTGTCGGGGAATAAAAGGGAACCCGACAATTCGACGCCTCAAGGAGATAAAGAAAATTTACTCTCTGGCTGAAACTAAGAATAGTGATAATGTTGTTCGTGATATAGCATCACAAGTGGGGTATAATTATACTAAGTGTGTATCGCTTAATGGCTTAGGGGGGGGGGGGGGGCTAGCGGTGTTGTGGGATGACACTGTTTCTGTTGTGTTTAATGTACTTTGTCCAAGACTTATGGATTGTCTCATTAATAAAGATGGCACTTCATCCTATATTTCTTTCATTTACGGTAATCCTATTCAAAATGAGAGACATATATTCTGGGAATATTTACAGCGATTAAGTTTAACAAGACAAGAACCATGGCTTTTATGTGGGAACTTTAATGAAGTTTTACATCCTCATGAAAAGCATGGAGGTCATCAACGAAGCTTAAGTTCCCTTGCTGATTTTCGTAATATGGTCTCCATCTGCGGCATATTTGATATGCCTTTCACTGGAAACTGTATGGCGTGGGTTGGTCGTTGTGGCTCTTTCACAATAGAGAGTTACTTAGACAGAGCAATGGCTAACAAGGCTTGGTATTCACTTTTCCCAGCTTCCGAAACTAGATTTTTAGATTTAGTGGAGTCGGACCATAGGCTGGCCATCATCCATATTCGGTCTGCAATTGAAACTGGAAAGAAACAATTCATATTTGATGCACATTTATGCGAGTACCCCAATTTACTACCTTTGTTCGCGATACTTGGAATTCCTTCCCAGTTGAAACTACAATTATGACTCGCCTGAACCCATGTCGGCGAAAGTTTTCTCGGTGGAAGCAGTCTCGACACTTTAATGCAGCTCTTAACGTCAAGAATCTTAGACAACAAATCGATTTCGATACTTCAAATGCTTCTATCTCTACTATGCATTTACAACAGCTTCGCCTGCAATTGTCAAAGGAATATCGTCGCAATGAACTATTATGGAAGCAAAAGTCCCGTAATACTTTGCTACAATGCGGTGATCGCAATACTAAATTTTTCCATTCCACTACCAAAATCCGACACGCGCGTAACGCTATCTCCAGCCTCCAAACTTCTTCTGGAGCAATAAGAGGGAACCATGCCATCTCCAACGAAGCAAAGAGATTCTTCACAGATCTCTTTCACACTCGTAATCCATGTTTTCCTGATGACGTCATTCAGGTCATCTATCCTATAGTAACGACAGATATGAATATGTAACTCATTCAACCGTTTACAGAGTAGGAAGTTCATGATGCGGTTTTTGCAATTGGAAGTTCTAAAGCGCCGGGTCCTGACAGATTTACAGCTTTATTTTATCAAAATTACTGGTCGACTATCAAAGCTCAATTGCTTCGGGATGTTCAATCCTTCTTCGATCACGAAACTCTTCCTTTCGGGGCAAATCACACCAATATTTGTGTAATCCCTAAAGTTGATAGCCCTAGAATCAGACAAGACTTCAGACCAATTGGTCTTTGTAATGTTTACTATAAAATCTTCTCCAAGATTTTGGTACAACGTTTAAAACCTTTTATGTCGTCTGTAATCTTGGAGCATCAAGCAGCATACACTCCCGGCCGTTCTATCACCGATAATGTCCTTCTTGCTCACGAATCTTTTCATGCCTTGAAATCACAAAGGAAGTGTGCTAATGAGTATATGGCTGTTAAAACTGATGTGAGTAAAGCCTACGATCGTCTCGAATGGAGTTTCCTCCAGGCCGTTATGGAACGTAAAGGATTTCACCCAAAATGGATTAATTGGATTATGAACTGCGTAAGTTCGGTTTCCTACTCTATCCTTGTTAATGGCAGCCCTTTTCATCGCTTCTTTCTGGAATGCGGTCTTCGACAAGGAGATCCTCTTTCGCCATACTTGTTCATCTTGGCGAGTGATGTTCTCAGTTCTTTGATCAACCAAGCCCACCATACACGAAGGTTACAATGCCTTAGTATTAGCAAAGGGGGTCCTTCGCTATCCCACCTCCTATTTGCTAACGATTCATTATTTTTTCTTAAAGCCGATGCTCGCAATTGTTCTACATTACTTCATATCTTTCGGTCTTATGAACAAGTTCAAGGCAAGCAGATCAATCTCGCCAAGTCTTCAATTACATATGGCTCCCGCGTTTAGTCTCACACTAGGAAAACCATACAACGACAGTTGCAAATACCAACTTTTGGCGGTGGAGGTAAATATCTCGGACTTCCTTAACAATTCTCTCGTAAGAAGACTGCTATGTTTACTTACATTTGTCAGAAAGTTCATCATAGACTTCATGGATGGCAAACGAATTTTCTCTCAAACGCGGGTAAAGAAATACTCATCAAGAGTGTTGCTCTATCAATGCCTATTTATTCGATGAATTGCTTTGAATTACCATTATCTATATGTTCTGAGATTAACACTATGTTATCTCGATTCCAGTGGGGCACAACGAATCAACAACGTCGTATGTCCTGGTTTTCGTGGAACTGTCTCTCTCAACCCAAGGATAGTGGTGGTCTCGGTATTAGAGATCTTCATCATTTTAATCAGGCGTTACTTGTAGGCCAAGCTTGGAAACTACTCATCCGACCTGAGTGTTTATTATACAAAGTCCTTGAACATAAATATTTTCGTCATAATTCTCTTTTGACTGCCACCTCTACAACCACTTCATCATATGGTTGGAAACCACTCCTCTTTGGACTGCAGTTATTACAAACAGGGCTTTTTAAGCGTATTGGGGATGGCACTTCAACCACTCTCGATGATTCCTCTTGGCTTCCCGTTTCGCCACAACGAGCTCAACAACTGAATATCCCCATTTTGCCTCTGTTAAAGTTTGTTCTCTTATCACCAATGAAGGTCAACCTATTTGGAATGAGACATCTTTGTCAAACTTTATCGATGAGGCTGATCACCATTTAATCCGAAAGATCTATTTACCAGTCAATTCTACATTAGATTCTTTTTACTGGAGATTTACAAGAGATGGTATGTATTCTGTCAAGTCAGGCTATCATGCTTCTTTGAACACCCAGTCGGATCACAAGATGAAACAACTACCTATTTTTTCAGCTCTTTCAATTCAAATATGGAGCTCGTCTCTACATCCCAAAATAAAGCATTCTTATGGCGTATTGTCTCGAAGTCTTTAGCTTTTCTACGCAATCTTCAACTTCGTCATTTGCCAATTCCATCCACCACTTGTGTAAGATGTTGTTCATCCATAGAAACAGAGGATCACGTTTTCCTACATTGCCCATACGCGGTTTCAGTTTGGCGCCTAGCGAGAATTCCCACTTCACCAACTAATACAACACCGAAAATCTCTGACTACCTTTCTACTCTATTAATTGAATTGCACAATGAACCGGATTCCTTCACGCGATTGTTACCTTTCTTCAAACTTTGGCGGTTATGGAAGTCTCGCAATTTATTACTTTTTCAACAACGATCACTAACACCTGCAGATACACTCACCTTTATCCATACAGATGTTAATGATTGGCTTGCTTCTTGTCCACCTCACATTCCTTCAATTTCAACATCTCCTTCTATTTGTTGGTCTCCCCCTCCAGATTCTTTCGTCAAATGCAACGTTGACGTTAGTCATCAACCTGGCTCAATTCATTCGGGACTAGGCTGGATAATTCGAAACAATTTAGGACATGTGTTTTATTGCGGATTTGGAAGGTTTGAAGGTAGATTTGAAATCGAAGAAGTTGAATTAAATGCACTTCTTTGGGGGTATTCAAAGTGCTTGGGCTTTAAGGTATCGCAAAATTATCTTTGAAAGCGACAATCAGTTGGTGATTCAAACGATCAACCAAAGACAATGTAACTTGCATATGAAATTCATGCTGGAAACGATTTATCAATTGGAACCATGGTTTGACGTTATCATATTCCAATTCCGTAGACGTGACGCAAACCAGTGTGTGGATTTTTTTTGTCTAAAGTAGCCTTAGATTCAGAGCATTCTTATTGTATATTTGATCATTGTCCTACTTTTTTGGAAAACATTGTACGCACTGATTCTCAATAAAATATCGGTATTTGTGGAAAAAATCTAGTGGAGGAAATCTATCGTAGTACCTTCCCTCTATTTACACACTTCGCCAGTTGCAAATCTCTGGCAACGGAAGAGACAAAGTCGACCCTGGAAGGTTGGGCCACCATACCAGAGGCCATAAAGGAGAAGAAAAGTAGTCGGAGGAGGAGCGTATCTAATGACGTCGGGAAGTTGACGTCGGGAAGTTGCCGTCGTTCAAGTCTGGAGAGGAGAAGTCAGAAGGCAAATGACCGAGCCTCTCCAACGTTGGTTTACTCGCACCACCACCAAGCCGCCATCCCTATGCGTACCCGCCATAGTGAAACCACATGCGAAGGAGAAAGCATAACCATTTTCTACTAACCTCCACCGTACCGTCGCGAAGTGCCTCCATCTTCCTTCCCGGAGAATTGTGGGCCTCGTCGAGTTCATACTAGGACCACCATACGAGACCTAAAAATTTTCTCCTCGGCTCCATGATTTAAGTGTGGATGTGAGAAGAGAAGAAAAGATGAAGATCAGCTGACATTGAAGTTCAGGGTCGTCGGATCTCTCACAAATGGAATCTTCGAAGATTCCGAATTGTAGTGCATGTGCTCATAATCAGAAGAAGGTGTACGACGGAGCTCTCCTTCTCACCATCACTACTGAAAATTTCCAAAACTAAAGAAAAAGAATGAAGAGAATAAAAATTACCATTGTCTTTTCCAATTTTGTTATGTTACAATTTAAATTCATCATCATGAAATATAATAGGAAAAAGAGATAATTACTTTCTCTGCCATAAAAAGCACCTCTAATTAGCTGATATATTTGATATACCACAATGTCCACTACTTGCAGACACTACCATATTAGTGGTTAGAGAAAGACCATTTTACCTTTTAAAAGGCAATAGAACCGCCAGCGGTTAAAAACAAATTTTTAATTTTAAAAAAAATGAAAAAGTAACCTCAATGTCAAATCACGGTACACTTCCCCATTTTTCCCCTCACTCATCTTCTACACTCAACAATTTTTCTTTAATCTCTCTCTCATCATCAATGTTTCTTCTTCTTCTTCGCCTCATTTTCTCTGTTTCTTTCTTTTTTCTCTCTAATTTTTCTTAAAAAATCTTCGAACTGGATGCATCGAGCAGCCGTAAGAAATCGAACCGAAAGAAGAACATGGATTCCCCTTCATACGATTTTGCAGAGCAAATGCGTTGAGAGCTTGAGAAGAAAACTCAATCCATCTGCATCCAAATCCAAGAAGATATGGGGTTTCCGATTTCGATTACGGCTAAAGGAGTTGTTCATCGTATACTTCTGTAGATAGGTAATCCTAAAAATACTTCTCTTTCAATTCAGAAACACACTCATCTGTTTCAGTACCACCATTGTTTGTCTGAAACAAGAAAAATGATTTAATATAATCACCAAGAAACATATTTAAACTGTTATGAAAATATAATTACCTTCTTTCCAGCTAATCCCTCCATAATTCCCTTCAACTTTTCAATCTCACTTTGCAAATCATCAATTTTTGAGTCTCTAGCTAGCAGAAATGATAGCTTAGTAGAACTAATCCCTCTTCCGTATCCTCTCACCCTTCCATGTTTCTCTTTTCCAAAACCTTACTCACTGCATCTTCCTTTAAGTTTTCATAGGATGTAGAGTCCATCTGACTATCGAGTGACTGTATTGGTCCTGATACAAATATTTTACACACAAGATATAACGATGATCATTTATATATGTAATAATGTATAAACAAGTTTCATAAATACTTACAACAATGTGGGCAAATTCAGGCCTCACATCTCTACCATCCGCATGTGTGTGTCCGACAATCCAAATCTTACTCCTAATAATCTTCCTTGGATCTAGACTCTTATTTTTCTATATAACAAAATAGATTATAATATTGAAGAATCTCTTACATGGGATTGAATTAAATAATCTTCTTAATTATCATTTCATAAGTTAATCTAAGCATTCCTTTGCGATAAAAAAGAAGTATCTGATTGTGAGGTATCTGATTTTTTTCTCAGCTGTCTGTACTTGTTACTTGTTTCCTACAATAAAATTACTTAACTAAAGCTAATAGTCATATAAAGAAGACAATATGACCATTACATCAACATTAATAACCTTGAACGTTTGAGAGGTCTTGCTCCTAACCCATGAGTTCCACACTTGAGAAGATGGGATGTTGCTGGGTTTTAAAGCAATCCTCTCAGCAACACTTTTGGCATTTCTTACTTGTGCCACCAGCCTTGACTTCCCAGCCCTCCACAAACATCATATCTGCTTCATAAGAACCTCTTTCTGCCACTCTTCTTTCATGTCGAATCTCCCCTGCATCAAAATATGCTAAAATGAACATGTTTACAAGATAGAAAAACTTAAATGGTCAAACATACCCGGATCTCCTCCCATATGGTATCCTTAGACACTTGATCAAGTTGTCTTCAGTCAGGCAATTAACTTGAACGTGTTCTCTCACCAGAGGACCAAGAAAAGATGACAATGTTACAGAACCAGGTCCAACATGTTCACCATACTTATTGAAAGACACCGAGACCCTTTCATTAGGATTTGTAGCGACTGTACGCATCTTTGTTGGTCCTTTTCTCTTTTTTTCTTTCAACTTTGTCTCTGTTGATTGAGTTCCTTCTGTGTTAGGAATCTCATTATTAGCTTATGTCCTAGTTTTTTCAACATCTTGATCTGCTTCATTCAGATTTTGATCTTCATCGTCCAAACCAGCTCCACCATTGCCAGTTTGTTCAACATCTTGATCTGCTTCAGTCAGATTTTGATTTTCCTCGTCCAAACTAGTGCACTATTGCCAATTACATATTCTTCACCAATTACTTCATTCTCATCACCTTCCTGCTCACCTTCTTCATTTTCACCAACTTTATTCTCACCATCATTTTTATCAGATAACAGTTCCTGATCACAATCATCTTTATCAAATAACAATTCCTGATCACTATCCTCTTTTTGCTGATCACATTCGTCCATTACATTCTCAGTACTTTCAACTAGTCTCTCTGCCTCAACAGTGCTGTCTTCCATATCTTCATCTACTAGTACCAGTTTCTTTGACCTCGGTCCACCTCTTTTCATTGGTTTTCCCTTTACCACTAATGTCTTCCTCTGCTCCTTGGGTGAGATGGTGGCCTCCTTCTCACTTTCCTTTGCTTCTTTATCAAATAACAGTGATGTCGTTACTGTTATATTGGAAGAAAGCTCCTTCTCTTGTTTCTTTGTAGCCTTTTTGACTGTTTTGCGCAGGTCTCAATTCCTTCGGATCCACTCCTTGTTGTCGATTTTTACGTCTAGTACCAACCATTCCTCCTCCTCTTGACTTCATTATTTCTGGATAACATCAATGTCAAATGGAATTACTAATCATAAACTACCAACATCAACAATACCCAACATACATGTAAATTGAAAACAACACATAGTGGGTTTGAGAGTATACAAAATTTAGCCATTGTATGATTACCTAACTACTAATCGATTGAGGTACGAAGCGATTTGGATGTCGAAATCAAGATGCTATCAAAAATCAAGATGCTGCGAACAGAGCAAAGGAGAAGAAACAAGAGAAAATAACGAGATGATTATAAAATTTTGGTCAATTATGTTTCATAAGTTACTTTGACTGGATTTTTGTATACGAAAGATAGCGTTATATTAGTCATTTGCTATGTAAACACAAGAGAAATAAAAAAAATCACGCGGCTAAAATTTTAATACTCCCGCTATACTAAACATAGCGTTACACAAATTAACATTGCTATGGAAAAAATCGGTGATGGTCTACAATAGCATTGTTGTAAAAAATGCTATCCTACATCGCTATTAATACCCATATTTCTTGTAGTGTTAGCTCACGTTATGCTATTTCTTAGGACTAGTTGATTAGTTGATTTACTCTGTTTCTATAAGGCTATTTAGCCACTATATTTTTCTTTATTGAATTATTCAGTTCTTGAAGTAACGTTTTGATACTCACATGGTTAATGTCTTAAAGACGAATCTCCAACATGCAATGTCACACAAACAGAACAACAATAATGTGATTGTTGCAGCTGAAAAAGGCAGAAGGAGGTAGCTAAATAGATGATGCTGATTCATCATACATTGATCATAATAACAAGATGGTGAATCTGAGGATGAGATGAAAAATGTATAATGTGAATGAAGTATCGGAGTTGGCTGTGTCATGTAGGCACTTGAATTTGTGTAAAGAATGTGATATGTTCATTGTTTTTTTGTCTTGTATGCAACTGTTTGAAAACTTTTAGTGATCATGTCTTCTTCTCATTTTCCTGATTCTTGTTACCAAAGTTAGCATGAAAGGAAAAGAAGAAAAATGTAAAACAAATACACAATTATTATTATACTAGAAGAATGATCTCAATAATGTGCTATATCTAAGCTAAATTGTTTGCAGTTTCCTAATTTTCAATTTTCCAGTATAGTCTTAAATCTTTAACATCATTCTTTTGCAAGATCCAGAATCATTGGTTAGTCTCTCCTAATTTCTTCATTTATTATTTATTTAACTTTTCTTTCTCGAATATTTGGCCAAGTAAAAGAAGCAAAAAAAAAAAAAAAAATTCTACTTAGTCGTCGATGATTTTTTCTTTTTTCTTCTTATGCATGATTTGTAAGAAAACCAACGTTTTGTTAAATCAGATCATCCAGATGTTTAATCTCTGAAAAAATGTATGTGTTTAACTTCCAGTAATCATGAATCCATTTCGATTTCCCTATAAAATATTATGCCTTTTTCTGCAATTTTTTCTCAAATCACCAGCCCTAGTTCGACAATAACGTCATAGTGGAAGAAGAAGATTGATTTTTGAAAAAATTAAACGACATCGTTTTGGTTTGTTGGTAAATATGAAATTACCCAAAAACGACGTCGTTTTTACCTTTCTTATTAACTCCACAAATTTACGTGGATGCTTAGTCAGATCGGTTAACGGTGATTTAAACACTGTTAACGATTTTGTTAAAATTAGCACAAAAATGTTAGTTCGTGTAGAAATTGTCAAATTATAATAGTTCATGTATAAATTCGCACATGTGATAAGTTAAAGTATAAATCAGACATATAGTAATAGTTTGTATATGAAATGATCGACTTCCCAAAAAAACACAATACAAAAATACATGAAAGATTTGAATATACGTTGGCCTAAAATTTATACAAAAGTATAGTTCATTTGTATCGATTAGATTGGATTATTTGAGAGATCAAATAATTATAATATTTGTACTAAAAATCCCCAAAACTTAAGTCTGATATGGAATCGTACACTATGTCTAAACAAATATATTACTCCAAAAATCGATACAAAAAAATTTATATGGATTTATTATTATTTACGCACATGATTTTCATAGAAGAGTATTTGAAGAGTTTGTGAACTTATGGAGAACGATGGGAAATGATAACTGGATTACGAGTGAGCAATCCACATCTTGGTTGGCATGCATCCAAATCTAAGAAGTTGGAACCATATATTGGGAGAAGAATAGGATTATTTCCTTATTTGTATATTGTAATTTGATTGGTTAATATCTTAGGGTATCATTAGGAGATTGTATATAACCTACAAGGATGACTGAATAAATCTTTGACGGCTTGATATTCTTTGAACGTAATTTGTCATGGTATCAGAGCACGACTAAAATCTCTTTTTCTTTTCCGTTCAAAGCCTCTCGGCGTTTCTTTCAATTTTCCGATCACGGCACTCGCCGTCCTCGGTTCTCTTTT
>OVBE01015308.1:0-11552 GCA_900406425.1 Iberis pinnata | reverse complement strand
TATATATATATATATATATATATATATATATATCTTTTTTTTTAAAAAAAACTTTATAAAATTAGTTCGATCCAAATCTGTTCATAATGTTTATGCTGGAAAAATCCTTCTCCATAATTTAATATCAAAATTGGACATCTACGTATTATGGATTTATGAAATCCCAACAATTTTATAAATTAATATTCCTATAAATGAAGTAATCAGTAACAACCCGCAAATAATTGTATAACTTATTAAGATACAAAATTTAAATTAATATCAAGTATGTAGACAATAGTGATTAACTGGGTACTCTTGTAAAAATAATTAAATACTTACAATAGTTTATGATAAACAATAACATTCTTTTCAACCAATTTATTATTCATTGTTTCTATTTATATATATGTCATGTGTTTACCATTATATATACATAGCATGAAGCCAAAAAAAGATATTCTTTCGACCGATTTAATATTTGCATGAATATACATATTTACGCATTTAGTATTTTTAATGAAAATATTTTAGAAAGAGGTCAAATCAACAACATTTTGAACTAACTTACTAAAAATCTAATATTAAACAAGTACAATTGAATTTTGTTTACTAATCTAAAACTTTATTTCATTTCTACTCGGACAAATATTATATTAACAAACCTATTGCCTCTTTATGGCCTTGATTGGAAAGACATTTTGGTGAGCATTCTGCTCTTTATTAAAAAATGATATTTTTTTAATGAGCTGGTTAGAGACCATTTAAGAGCTCTCCACACCTCGCTCATGAGAAAAACTTTTTTTAAGAATCTTATTTTAAATAAAAAGTACATTATTATCTTCAATTAATTAATTAATTAATTAATTAACAGAGCATGTAATTCAATCTTATAAATTTTATTTTTACGTAACGGTAACCCTAACTTAAGAACACAAATATATCGATACAAAAACTCTATTTTTCGGATCTTTCCCTCTCAATTTTGAGAATTAATCTCTTAATGTGTTTGTTCCTTGTCTAAAGAGTTTGTTGTGAGTTCTTTCTCTAATCAATTTAATCGTCTCTTATTTGAAACACATGTAACTAGGTTCATGTTTTTTGTTGATCCGAAAACTCTACTTCTCATGCTGATTGTTTCTTTTTTTTTTCTTTCTTTTGTTCAATCTAGTTTCTCATATAAGATCCATGATTGAGTAGCAAATTTTTGATTCTTGGTGGTGTAAACAGAATCTAGTAAAACTTAATTTTTGTGGTTCTATGTAGTATTAATTCTTAACTGAATAAATTTGTAGTTTTTATTTACCTTAATTGTGTAGTATATGTTTTTCTTAGTTATTCATAGTTTTGAATGTGTTGCTAAAATGGTAATTGTGCAGGAAGTGAGGTAATTAAGTGAGATGAAATCGATTCCTCTGGTATATCCATCCCTTTGTTTGTCTCCTTTTTTCGTCTTTTGATTTATTCTCACAATTTCTTTAGTTACAACACTTATTTTTCAGTTTATGTAGGTGATATTATAGTGGTTGATAGTTTAGCTCTACGAAACCTGGACTTATTGAAACAATAAAAACAATCAAAATCTGCATGAGATGAAGCCCTTGAGTTGAGTGCATTCAATACAAAGACTACCACAATAAAACAGAAAAAATAAATTGGTCTCACATGACATCAATATCAAGCGTACAAGCATCTCAACAAGATGCCTAGCTGAGAATCCCTACCACCGGTAACGACGTACAAGAGCTTTGTTCCCGGCGCCATATCTTCTCCGGAGAAAGCAAACACACACTTGACTTATCGATTAATGCATTAAAATTATCGAATCAGAGAGCTTACAATCTTAGTGAGTGAGAAAAATAACTTGAAAGATTGAGAAAGATCTTGCTTAGGAGAAAAATTGGTAGTGAGGAAGAAAGCAAAGAAGAAACTTATTCATTCACTTTTTTCACTTTGTTCTATTTTTTAATGTTTGTTTTTTTATATCTTATAGTTAAATACTCAAGGCTCTACCAATAATAAATAAGAATTTATGCAATCCTATGCTATCAAATAATTATAGACTACTTATGTGTCGATGTAGTACTTAAGAGTTAAATCAAATCAGGAGCAATCAACACAATAAAACTTATGAGAATAGTATTTACTCTAAGCAAATATGGATTTTTGATTTAAATCTAACATCCTAAATAAACATAAAACGTAAAAGTCAACAAATAGTAAAAAATAGAAAATCAACTAAAATTAAGCAAAAGTCAACAAAGATTAAGATTTAAACAAAGATTAAAAGCAAATCAAATGAGAAAAAGTTATTGACTTAGGTGACCAAGTGAAGTCCTATGATGCTTAATATAATCACTCAATACTAATCCTTGGTCTAAAATTTCCAATTAAAAACTAATATACTCCCATGATAATAATCTATTTTCTAATCATGCAACTAACACAATCCCTTGGAAAGTCACCCTCAACGAAAGCATTAAGGTCTAATCCATACAACCACTAAACAAACTAACACCATCCATTGGTTAGACCTCATTTAGCATTCAAATAATTCATTCAAGCATTTTCACAAACACCTTTCGGACATTAATTTTTCTATAATCTAGAAATGAATGATCAAGTAAAATTTAGCATTAAGAACATTTAATGAATGAATATTTAAGTAAACTAAACCCTAAGTATCATATTCTAACACATAATCACTCTAATCTACCTAACCCATTTACTTATGAAGAAATACTCACTAATCAGATATGAAACATCAAATTATATGAAGGAAACATGTTTACCCAATTGAAAATTAGTAAAAACTTGAGAAAATGTTGACTTTTTGGCTCCTTTGAACCGATACCGGTTTGCCTAAACCGGTATGGAAACCGGTATAGCTCCTTGGAGTGATTTATAGTTTGTACCGATTTTCCTAAACCAGTATGGAAAACCGCTACACTCTTCTGTGGCTTTTTGTTCCAAATGCTACTAGTCACACCTTCAGTTCGGAGTCCGTAACTCTCTCACCTTTAAAGTTGTAATGACATGCAATAGCTCTTTATAAACCTGACTCAAATGACTAAAACTTTGATGAAAGTGTCTTTTCCTAAATCACAATGTAAGCTGGTGTAAAGGATGTATTTTTGGAGAGTACAATTTGGAGTTTGGAACTAGCATATCACAATTTTGCTAGCTGATATCTTGCAATTTCCTAGGGCGTTTAAGGTAATTATTGGCTTGTTGGAAAACTTGAATGCATGACTAAAATATTCTTCAAGATTCCATGATGAAATTTCTATTCTAAAATCCTCAAATCGCTTGGTATTTAAGGCGTGTTAGTTTGATCCTTTTTAAGTCCATTTTTTACTTATTTTGTATCCAATTGATATCTCTTTTGATTTCACTCACCTTCGACACTTGAAACATGAAATATGCAAATGCAAACTATATGTGCCTAAATTCAAGTGAATCTACCTAAAATGAAAATAAAACAAGAGGTAAAATCCATTCAAACACAATATATCAACTAATCAAAATCATTAATTTTAGAGTATTTTAGTAAATGAAGTACCTTTTTATTTGAAAATGGGGAAATGGATTGGTTTGTGAACATAATTTGTAGATTAGGTGGTTTTCTGGAAAATATCGAAAATAATGCCAAAATAACCCTGCATGATTATTTAGAATTAAGTGTAATAAGTATGTAACTAAAATTTAAGAAAATAAGATTTTACTTAAAAAAAAAAAAAATTATATGTGCTTCTTTTTTGACATTATGACAATATAATAAGTGATTATCACTATAAGAAAACTAGGAAAGTTTCGATTGACATTATGACAATATAAACCATAGACATCACATACATAATTGTTAAAACCGTACTTAAACCGAAAAAGAACAAAGCCATATCCAATAGACCTAAACAAATAATTTCAAGACACTTAACATCAAACATAAATAAAATATAACATAGAGATCACTCCATAAATTAAACTTTAATACTCTTAAGAAAACCTAGCCTCCTAACGTTTTACTCTCTGACTTGCAAATTGAGACCTCGTCGAAGCTAATGGTTCTCGACGCCGGTGGCGGCGGAGCTTGCCGGCGTCGGGTTTTCGATCTTTTTTTCTCTCATATGATCTTTGTATTTATGTAGGTGCATCGTCTACGCAGGCCCTCTTCTCTGCATCTTGGTGAGTTATAGTCCGAGCGAGTCAATCCGACGGTAGTGCAGGACCAGCCGTGGCGGATCTGCTTTTTCCGGTCACAGTCTTCACCTTTGAACCTCTGTTTGTCCTCTAGGACTCGTTTGACAGAATTAACAGAAGACTTCATCTTCACCACATTCCCTTCCCACTTCTACATGGTCGTACCACCTCCGTTTACGTCTCACCCTCGAGTCAAAGCACAACTCCTTGTTGCAGAGAGCTCAAGTCTTGCTAGGTCTTTAAAGATTGTTCTTCTTTGGAGATCCTCAACTCCAAACTGCATAGATCTACAACCACTATAAGTCCCTCTTTGAAGTTGACTGGTTCATCTTCCTTCAAGTTACTCTTGTGGTTCATCATGCCTTGGTCCAGTTTCTACGAGAACGGTGGCAAAGATTCGAAAGGACAGTTAAGGTTTCAACATCTTATGAATTTCTCTATACCAATGAAGATGAAGGTTAGTTTGCTCTCGACTAGCCCGCCTCCTTGCGGTGGCTACACCTCCTTGCAGCGAGGCTATGCTCCAGTGGCTCCGAACTCTTGATTCAGTAAAAATGTTTTCTCCTCTCAAGATCTTGCGATTTCGAAAGTGGATGCGGTATCACCTAACTCCAAAGTTATCCCGAGACAGAGTGGTAGAACTTCTCTGACGAGGGTCTTCATCGATGAGACTAGTGGTGTCCTTTTCTGTTGCAGGACGAGGGCCTCGTTGCAGAAAAATCTAGGAACACTCAAAATGTGATACCGCATCCACTTAATGGGTGCTAGCATAATTAGGCTTCCAATCAAGACCTATATAAGAAACCAAAGTGTTGGTAAAGACACGTAATGAATGCTAGCATAATTAGGATTCGATCTCCGACCATTCAGATTTTAACATAAGGCTTTTCTTTTTCTTAAAAGAGTTCCAAAATAATTTAAAATTCGCACGTCTAATCAAAAAATACAATAAAAATTTGAACATCAGACCAAAATACAAAATAGACACAATTCAAACGATCTTCAACCCTAAGTTTTATGAAAATCCTAAAATTTTAAGTTCCCTACGCTAAAGTTTTTTCACAAAAAAAAAAAGAACAAATTTCTAGGAAAACCAAACTTTATGAACAAAATGCTTAAATCTAGAATATTCATGCAGATCCTAATTCTAAACAAGCATAATTTTAAATCTAATTACAAAATTACCACGTATTCCATGATACAATTTGAACCAAAAACCTTAGAAAAGTTAAATTTAACAATATGAAGTTTTTATCCAAAATAAAACACACATTTATTTTATTGAAAAACTAAATAAAAAATTCTTTTTATCATACGCAAATTAAAAATGGTGGTTTTGGTACCAATTGTTCTATAAACAATAATACATGTTAGTTTACGATGAATAAAATATAAGTGGTTTCGTACCAGATGAATCTATTTTTTGTATATGAATTTAGATAATGGATCTTACAAAAGAATTCTTATGAGTTTTCAGTTCTTTGGTGATGAGAATGCAGATAGATCTGGTTGTTTTAGCTCACTAGTTATTGAGATAAATTTTTAACACGCTTTATCATAAAATTAGAAATTACCATATGTATCCACACATAAATACTTCATAATATTTATGCCTCAAGTCATTTATTTTATTCAAAAATGACAACATATTATTTGACTTTAAAATTATAATCTTAACACATTTATTAATATATGTGACAAAAATAGTCAGTTTGCCACTATAAATATTGTCTTAAAACAGTTGCAAAATCAAGATTAGAGACTGAATTGCATCGCTAATAGAAGTACTCGCTAATTGCGACTGTTTCTGTAGTCACAAAATATAGTGGCAAAACAGTATTTAATTTTAGCAACTCATTTGCATATGTATGTTTTCGTTGTTGAAAATAAAGCACTAATATTTTGCAACTAATTTATGACTTTTTGTCATTTTTGAATATTTTGAAAATAATTATTTAATAATAATTGAAATTATTTTAATGTTTTATATAAAACTTGAAAGATTAATTATACCAACATAAATATCAATACAAATAAAATTCCTTCATTGTTTTAAAATGCTAATAACATAGCCATGATCACCGTCATGACTAATAATCCCACTAACTCTTCCTATGTTGTTTGCATATTTTCTAAAAGATGTTGAGGGAAACACAATACCAACTTGCTGCTATCACTTCTTGCAGCTTCATCTGAATTTTTTGATTGAGTTTTTGTTCCACAATTCATGATTATATGTAGTGTTTTTCTTGTTGACGTTTGAATTTTTAGAAAATGCATGACTTTCTTTACTCCTCTATTGAAATGATTTTTTCTTTTCAAAGCTGATAAAACTTCATATGTCATGCTCTTAAGCCATAACATGACCTGAAAATAACATTTAGAACATCAACTATTAAATTATAAGCTGAACTAAACTTACTATACCGATTCTTGATTTATCTATGCAAAATATCTCTCGAGTAGTATGTTCATCACTGAGAAGCTCAGTAAATGAGCTCGGAGAATATTTGTCCACCCAGAGTTTTTCATACGTGACATATGTTCCAGCAGTGATATCACTATGATCTTCTAAACTCATTTGCAAACCTTCAATAAAAATCATTAAACTCGCAAAAGCTAAACCAATTTTTCTGCTAATAAAGTTTTAACAAGAAAATTACATTACTAAATGTTTTTTTCTCTGATTGTTGTAGAAGTAAAATGATGGGATCTTTAATAAAACCTACAATTAATTTTATGAATGCTAAAAACGCTAACTACTAAAGAAGATAGAATCATTTCACAGCTAAAACCAAGAAATAACATATTTCGGATATGTATTTCTCCTTAGCAGTATCAACCTCAATAAAATAAAATATCAACTATCTTCTCAAATTAGTTGCTAATTAGTTATATTTTAGTCACAAAATGTGTATTAGCATTATAAATAATTTTTTACGAAATTGAAATTATGATTTAATAAGATTTAACACATATACTTATGACTTCTTAAAGGATCAATTCATAAATTTTACTCATCAATACTAAATAGTATTATCTATAAAAAATATTAAACTTATAAAATTTGCTCACGTATAATATAATATGTAAGTTATGAAATGTGTTGGAAAATCTAAGTGTATATATGTAATTGAATTTGCAATTTTGGAATTTTCTTGAAATAGAACATACATGTTGTCATTTTTTTATAAAATATATATTGATATCTATATTTTAGAAATTATTATATTCAAGAAAGCTATACGTAGTTTCAAATCACTCAAAATTTAGCAACCAAAGAACAACTGTTTTACAATTAGTAGGGGCTGTCACAAATGATTACACAAAGAGATGCTGATTTGCTACTAATTTTTTTTTGTTGTCAATCGGTCGCAAAACAGTCTCTTCTTTTGTCACTCCTCTAATCATATTTTGTTGAACCGTAATACAATCACTAAATAGTAAAAAATTGCCACTATTTTGCAGCTACGTGTTTTGGACACTTTCTACCAAATTTTTTTTCGACTGCATTAAATCAGTCTCAAATTAGTTGCAAAACAGTCGCAAATTAGTGTTTAATTTTTTCCACTAAAGATCATGCAGATCGACTATTTTCTTGTAGTATGTACCTTTAAAATGGATCTTACAAAATATCCACTAAATTAAAATAAAAAATTTAATTATACAAATACAAATCATCATTTAAAGTCTAAATTTTTTTTATTATATGCGTGTCACACAAATGCAAATTTAGTGAACTCAAAATATTTGAAATGGTTGAGGATTGTTTCACATTTGAAATTGGGATATTTCAACATAATTATATTATCAATTATTTAAGTTAAAATCTCATAATTCTACTAATCACTAAATAATCATCTATTTTTCTTACTATTGTAGTAACACGTGGCCAAATAAATGTGTAGCTAAAAATGTGGTTGAATGTGCACAAATATAAGTTTTATAGATTATATTATATTTAATGTGTATCGATTTTTTTTTGTCTTCTCCCTTTCACCAAATTGTGTACCATTGCACCATGTAAACATCATATATATAGATTCGTCCTTGCATATGCATATCAAAACGAGTCGCTTAGAAAATCTCCATTAGTATCGAGTTCTTAAAGTTATTTTTTTATTTTTTGTGATTTAATGTTTTTTGCATCCATTGGTAGAACCTCTAAGCTTTTCTTTAATAAAAAATCAGGGTTTTAAAAATAATTATCATTCAAGTAATCCTCAAACCCAAAAGTATCTACAGCTCATGTGTAAACTTCCAAACAAGCATTGACTATAGTCATTCTGATTCATGAACAATATTATAAATTAAGAACATACACTGATCAAATCATATAGATTCCTAGCACTAGCAAAAAAATATTCAAATCTAAACAACATTTTATAGCAGGTAAGGAAGATTTTCATACAACTTCATATCTAATAAGCAGTCTAGGTTTAGAAAGAAACATATAGTAAGCCTTGTACTTCCGATAATTTCATTGGTAATGCTACTGATTGTAACATCCATACCGAGAAAAGATTTGCCTATCAAGATACATCTTCAATGGAAGTGCAGCTCCATGGATATGCGTGATTACTTGCCTTTTCATAAATTCTTGGGATTTATTTCCCTGAAACAACAACAAAAAATATATGTGAGAAACCATAATTACAGAAATAAGGAAATCCCGTAAGATTCCAATTCCTTCTAAAGGTCTCCAATTAAGAAGAACATGTTGTAAATCAAGAAGACTAAGCTAAGTTCTTAGCAGACCAAACATCTGAGATCACAAGGGAAAAATGCTTGATTATATTACATGTCTAAAGTTGAAACATAGATGATTAAGAGAGTTTTACTCAAGGAAATAATATGATGGTCCAATTGTGATCAATGGCTTTTTTGTAGCCTCTTTGATCGGATCTCATAGTGTTTTATTTGCTGCATAACATACAAAATGAGATTCAGACAACGACATATCAAGAATTCTCAAAGTGATACAAAAAAATAAGTAGATGAGATCACAATTCACAACATCTGTGAAAATTTTGCAACATCCGAAGCTGAAAACGGATTCAAATTAACTCATCACCCGAACAACAATAATTATCCAATCTAATCTACAACCAAATCAACCAAACTGTTATTCAAGATTAGCTAATCTAATCTATAAACCAAATCAACCATACTATCAACCAATCAACCAGTAGAACGAAATCAAAACATGTCTATCCCAAATCGAGTTTTATGCTTCTGACCACGATGATCAATCTTGGCACTGTTAATGAATTCGTTTATGGTTCTTTTAGCTATCTTGGAAATCGTAATTGCTTTTTTTTTCCAAGTTTCTATCTCTCTATCTTGATGTTGAGATCACAAATCACAATATATGTGAACATTCTAAAACATCTGAAACCGCAACACCTTGATACTCTTAGTTGAATTACCCCTCTGAAGTTTCTGGACTTTTACAAGCGCATGATTTGAAGTCCTTTCAATATCATTTCTATCCACTTTAGCCTCGTTGACAGTTTCAGCTTTGCAGCCATTCATGATATCGGATCATTCCTCAACATGATCATTCTCGCCGGAGCAGCTTCAATCGTAGCCAAAATGTTTTTGTAAGGGTTTTTTCCCCTTTGTGCGAGAGAGAGAGGTGAGATTTTTTTTAATAAATTTTTTAAATAACCATTAATTAGCTGACACGTATGATTTCTAAAGAGTATATTAAATTTCTTCACTGGAACCGGTTCTACTCTTCAATTTGTGTTTTCAATTATTTTTGGACCTTTTCATTGTACATACCCATTTAATATACCCCTTTCATCCACTGATGGAGGTGGTCTTAGTGACCTCGTTTTTTGTGTATTAATAGTTTTGTTTAATTTTGTTTATTTTTATCAATCGTTTTATTTAAGGACTATCTGTGTATTCACAGGCTGTCCTTTTTTTTAATTCAATTCTTTATTATATGTTTTTGGTTTTTGTTTTCTTTTCATCTAGTCACATACCTTTTTAGAATCTGCCACGCACTGTCCGTTTAAA
Source organism: Iberis pinnata (assembly GCA_900406425.1). Lineage (NCBI taxonomy): Eukaryota > Viridiplantae > Streptophyta > Magnoliopsida > Brassicales > Brassicaceae > Iberis > Iberis pinnata. The sequence continues at coordinate 1,346 of OVBE01015308.1, read as the reverse complement.
AAACGCAGCGGCAGCGACAATTACATATATGATGGAGAGGAACAAAACTAAATATTAAATAGAAATTGTTGTAAAAGATGAGGGTAACAGTTTATCTATGCCCACACATGTTACTAGTTGGGATATTAGTTCCTATACATATCGACTATGCTGTTAATTATTTGCATTCATTAATTTTTGAATTTTCATATCTCCATTACAAAGTCTTCTCTTATAAATTCATTGACCATTAAGACATGAACTATCTTGTTAACGTAGATGACCTAGACGATGACATGGACACTATACTGGTGTATGCGAGAAACGTTGTCCTTAAAAAACTTAAAATGACAAATTTTTATGTCGAAACGACATCATTATACTTATTAAAACGACAACATACATGTGGAGGTTAACCCGGTTTACTGAGTATAACAATATGTTTTGATTAAAAATATCACTTTAATTTAGTTTGACAACAAAATTTCTTTTAGATACTAGTATATCGTTCATATCATCATTTGAGTCATCCCTGTTAAAAAATGAGTTCACGCCATAATGGTCAACGCATTTATAAGATAAGAATTTGTGGTGGAGCTATGAAAATTAAAAAATTAATAAATGCATATAATTAACAGCACAAACCATATGTGCGAGAACGAGTTTTCCAACTAGCTATATGTGTGGGCACATATAACCGTTCTCCCTAAACAATGATGATACGATGTCACTGTCATTGAAGGATTGCAGAGACTCATTAAATTAAATCTTCTTGTCGGCAATACAATTCCAAATCAAAATTCTTCTAATATGTTGCCGTTTCAATATGTTTTATCTTTGGTCATATGTTGTTTTGTTCAATCGCTACAACTATCAAAACTGTTAACAAAAGAACAAGGCCTAAGTTTTATTTTGTCAACTGAAGATTTATAGATCATTTTGAAAAACACGATGAAATACAAGGTGAAATGCTAATTTTGATAAAAAAACATATTCTAAGAGTCAAAAGCCGACATAAATAAAATTTCTTTAGAGCCACAATCTAGAATGAGAACCAAAACGATAAAACCTTACAACCTTCTTAACCGAGAAAGCTATCTATCCTACCCAAAAGACAAGCTGATTACAAAGACGAAATGAAAGGATGCACCAAAGGAATGTTGACATGCTCTAAGAGAAACAAATTTTCTAGGTTTTAATTTGGGATTCATCCACTTGTTCAGTCTAATCGCAAAATTGGTTCATGAGCAATATTATAAATTAAGAATATACACTGATCAAATCATATAGATTGCTAGCACTAGCAAAACAATATTCAAATCTAAACAACATTTTATAGCAGGTAAGGAAGATTTTCATACAACTTC
>OVBE01015306.1:0-11553 GCA_900406425.1 Iberis pinnata | reverse complement strand
CCGTCACAAATTCCGTTGGTAATTCATGACGGAAAATATCGTCACAAATTCTGTTGGTAATTCATGACGGAAAATATCGTCACAAATTCCGTTGGGAATAAATTTCTTGACGGAAAAAATACGTTGGTAATTCCTGACGGAAAAAATCCGTTGGTAATTTCCTGACGGAAAAAATCCGTTGGTAATTCCTGACGGATTTTTCCGTCAGGAATTCCTGACGGATTTCCTGAGGGAATTTCGAAAACTGGCGATCTACATCCGACGGTCAAAATCCGTCGATTCCTGACGGATTTTGACCGTTAGGAATTTGCTGATTCCTCGTAGTGACATGTCCATAAAATTTTACTCTTTTATTTTGCTATAACTTTTGGCATCAATGAATTTTCTTAAAATAACTTTTAATGAGACTACAAAGATATAACACCTATAAATGACATTGTTTCGAATGTTATAATAAATAACAAAAGTTGTCATCAACATATTGATGAAGATTTTGTGTATATATAGTTTTTACGAGGATCGCTAGTTCGCTATCATTACATATTTTCACCTCTATATAAATAAATATTTTCATTTGTTATTGTATGATCAATATCTTCTTCTCTCAAATAATATTAATATATAAAATATTCTCTCATGTCTCTCCGTAAAATTTATGTTTTAATTAATTCTTTTTATCTGAGAAATAATACTTATATTATAATAAAATTAGGATTTTAAATGTTGTTTAACCATATGGTTGACTAAACTATTTTTAGAAGAATGGTTGGATTGAAATATTTTATTTTGTTATTTTACATAAAAATGAGTAGTGTTACTTGTGAAGTTGGTGGATGATACAAGTAAAGAGATGCGGCGGTGCATCTTAACCCTTACGTGCCTCACACTTCCTTCTCCTTTGTCATATTACGCTAAGTATCTCTCTCTTTTTTCTAACTTACATTTTGCATTTTGTACTCTCTTCTACCTTGAAGCTATTTACGTCATATATACATACCCACTGTCTTTTTTTAAATATAAATATACTTACTTGTTTAAGGTTAATGTATTGCACGATTTTAACAGTAGAGGGGATGAATCCTTTGATCTCTCAAGAGTGAGTGATACCATCAAATATTCTATTCATTGTATTTTTTGATAGGTCTAATGCGTAGCACAATCTTTGACTGGACAAAAAAAAATGATTTTACAGTTCTGCACTTAAAAAAATCGATCATTGACCTAAACTAACATGATGACTCCTCCTCAAATATAGTAACCACTAGACCACAGTCACTTTGTTAGTTTTAACTACTTGGTACTGGAAAAAAACAAGATAGAGGATTATAGTGGATTTGTGGCTCTAGTGTACGAATCGTAGAAACGGAGAAGCTTGGCTCGCATTACCTTGAGTATATCGATCACTCCCCAAAACATATAAACTATCACTATCTAAAGATGAATGATCGAGATCTCTCATCATTTGATTACTTATTTTATATATTATTCGGAGAAGCTTGGCTCGCATTACCTTGATTGTTTTTTTTCTTAAATCTTTTATGTTTCTTACTAAAAATTAAGTTTGTACGGATTTATTTTGTAACATTCTTAATAATAACCTAACCAAAACGGACAATTACATTTTATTTATATTGGATGTATAAAAGTTCTAAATTTATAACTTCTTCGACTAATTAAGAAATTCAAAAAGAACTCTAAACACATAGGATAATAATTTATGGTTAGGTTTTAAGAAGAAATTATGTTTAGGATTATATGAAGCGGTGAGTACAAAATTAGTAGCTTTTAGCCACACAACTGCTGGTGTCGTTGCTTTACGCAACATCATGCATCTTTTTTCTACTGTTCCTTAAATATATCAGTTTTTTTTTCTTATTATGAATTTATGATTAGCAACCAAATCATTTAACTTACTCCCTAATTCTATATCTAAAAAAAATTAAGCGTATTTCCATGATGTGTGTATTTAAAATTGAAACTGATTAAATTTAAAATATGTTTTTGGTTAAAAATAGTTAGTTTTGATAGGACCACTAAATAAATATTGATGAGTAAATATATATATATATATATATATATATATATATATATGTGTTAGTGTGTCTATTAAATTGGTTTGTAAAGGATGTGAGGGCCACTTTAAGTACAAGACAATAAGATTTGGAATAGCCCAACGTGATTAAGAGTAACATCTTCCAATCATTTCATCGTGTTATTGAATTATTCTGCCTAATCAAATCTTTATTAATAAAACTAACTAGGTCTCAGCTTAATTGTAGCATTTATTTTGTAACTACTTACTCATTTTCTTTTTCCTGTTGAGATTAGAAAATTAATTTTGCGGCTACAAAGTATAATGCATAATAGTATAAATCATATAATTGGCATATTCGAGTGGCAAGTGGTAACATTAGTTACATACACATAGATCGATACAGAAACAAACATGAGTATGTATAAGTCCATAGTGGCCTAAATATCATAAGAAGCAGCAATCCCAATGTAAAGTCAAAAATGTTGCACGAAATTAGCAAAATATTCCGGTGAGTAAAAGAAGTGATGGGTGTTGTGTATGTTACATGCTTGCATTCCACACACAATATTTCCTTCGCCCAATTTTATGCTATATATATCCACTTGAGATTTTATTATTTTATTTTTATTTTTCTGATAAAGATATTTTTTTTCTTATATCTTTATCCCCTCAATATTTTTTAGTCAAAATGTTAGAAAAATAACATGTCTTCTGTTTAATTGAAGAAATAACTTTTATTAATCCACACTTTTTTTTAATATAAGTGTTGTTTTAATATTTTTCCATATGGATTAAAATAATTATGAAAATATTGTGTCGTGAAAATAAACTTTTGAATCTCTTTTGTATTTACATTTTTGGTAACTTAATACGGGACATTTTACATATTTTCTAGTCAATCTCTATATTAAAATCATAAAAACTATAATTAGGTGACAAAAACAAGATTTACTATACGCTAAAAATTGAAAAAAGAAATGGAGGGAGTAGTATTTAACTTGTGCTTATAAGTTATAACTAGAAGATAGTAGTAAATTACTTTGTGATTTTTTTTTGTTGCTATTTAGGCTAGTGGTTTTAACCATTGTGCCTTGTACGGTTGTACCTAGGTAGGCATATGTCTATGGGCTACTCTAACCTCAAGTTCCCATTCTAGGACTTAAAAAATATTGTGCAAAAAAAAAAAAAAAATTACTTAGAAGGTATGTAGACCAAAATATGTATAATTTTTTAATAAATAAATAATTTTCACCTAGTTTTGTTTAGTTAAGTCAAATTTTATGTTGTAGAACCTAAAATTAATAGTTTTTCTGTGTCATTAAGCGATATTTTGGTAGCATGCAACCTACTAATAATCACAAAAGTTTGTTTGACAACAACTTAGTTAAAATACAGTTGAAAAGTAGTTAAAAATTATTTTACGTTATACTTAAAAATAGACAATATAAGAAAAGTAGTTAAAAATATTTTTACGTTATACCTAAACTCTAAACTCAATTTAGTAAACCCAAACCCAAAATTTTAAATTTTAAACCCTTAAAATTCACTTTTTATGTTTTTGGTATTTTTAGAACATTTAAGAGTGCGTGATATTTTTGGAACTTTTGGGAGTGTGTGGTAGTTTTGGAATTGAAATTTTTTATGGAGTTTCAAGGAATTACTCTGTACATATACATATTTTTAATTAATATACTAGTTTATCATATTTAAATATTTATAAAATAAAATTTTAATATCATAATAAAAAGGGGCATTCTCAAATAAACCACCAAACTAGGTTTATTCCAAAAATACCACACACTCCCAAAAGTTTCAAAAATACCACATTATTTTTAAAAATACCACAAAAATGTTTTTGTTCCAAAAATATCACAAAAATTGAAATAGCTTTAAAATTTCAAATTTAAATCATAAAACCGCAAAATCAAACCCTATCTCCTTCAAAACTAAGCCCTAAACTCTATTTAGTTAACTCAAATTCAAAATTTTAAATTCTAAACCCTTAAAATTCACCTTTTATGTTTGTGGTATTTTTGGAACATTTGAGAGTGTGTGGTACTTTTAGAACTTTTGGGAGTGTGTGGTAGTTCTAGAATTTGAACTTCTTTTGATGGTGTTTCAAGTAATTCTTCTAATAAAAAACTATTATAATATTATAATATAAATATTTAAATAAATTAATATATATATATATATTTATAATTATTATTTATTATTATTTAGTTTTCAACTTACAAAATTATAATATAATAATTCACATATAAAAAATCTTATAATAGAAAATTATTTAATATATTAGTTGTATATAATATTTTAAAATAAAATTTGTTAATAGTTTGATAAAAAAAGTTCATATAATTGTTTTCTGCTATACTAATCAATAAAATATGAACATTTAATAAGAGCATACAACTTATGCAGCATACTGCTTATGCTTCATACAACTAATGTTCTACAATAAACATTTCCAATCAAGACCATATTATAGAGAAAATCGGTTAATATGATACAATATTTTTTTATAGTTTGTTGACTAAGTATTTTATAATTTTTTTTATGTATGTATCTTTTCAATTTATGAACGGTCAGTTATTTTATTTGTGAATTGTTCATGTGAATTATATATGTGAATTATTTGTATGAATTACACATAACGTATCTCCAAATTTGTTAATAAAATAAAACAACTATTTTCAAATTAAAAAACAATAGTATTTATTTTTCAAATTACAAAATAAAAATACTCGATTTGCAACGATACCATATATATATATATATGTCATGAGCTTTCTTTTACATGTAAGTTGGAAGTCATTTGCCCATATACAAAGAAAGAGAGCTAACTTTTTATATTTTAGAAAAGTTAGTTACATAGACCATTTCTACAAATGAACTTACGAAGCACAAAAATACTGGTAGTCTTATATAATTATTTTTTATTTTCTAGCAAGTAAATGTATTTTTTTACGATACCAAATATTGTGCCAAAAATAGCACCAGATACTTTTTACTGATGTTAAACTTTTCAATACCACATCAAAAGTTCAATAAATTAATTAAAATAGTTGTTGTAAATAACCAAGATTAATCAAGTTTTCTCCCAAATAAGAAAAAGGGTTATAAGTTTTAATTTCAATTAATTTTAGTGCGTTCTAATTTCTAAGTAGCACGTCTCAATAAGGCATCAACAGTTTTAACTCGTAAGATACCTAGTAGATCACTAACTTTCAACTATATATATGATTAAAAACTATATATAGTTTATTAAAGTTATTAATTAATTAGTAGAAAGAGGAAAAACAATAAAAAGTCGTGGAGTTGTGTCTTCACATTAACAAAGACTATGCTTAGCCTAACATGCCACCGATGAATGTACCTAATCTTATAAGCACCGGCCAGTGCATGTCGCCTCCTAATTATGGAACCATGTTAATTTGTATTATTCATTATTTGCTTAATAATCTTCATTATTATTATTATATATTAAACAAAAGTTTTCTATAGTCGGCATAAACCATTAGCAATATATGTTATATTCTTATTATTTGCTGTCGTGAACATTTTTGTGTATAGTTCTACTTCTATACCCATTTCGTTTTTTTTTCTTTTTTATTGAAAGCGTCAATATTAATGACGTGGACTTAAAGTGCGTGAAAGTAATATCTTTGCTTGCCTATACAACTGAATGTTCTCACTTAATTTAAAAATAAAATAAAAAATAAAAAATAATAAAATAAAACGTGAATTGGTGGCCTAAGTGCCACTCAACACTACTAATGAACCTTTGCCTAATTCAGTGGTTAACCCTTCACGGGTTTCACTTTGTACCCTTTCTCTCTTTTTCCTAATTTTACTTGAAATTATTATTAATTATATTCGACTCGGAATCAATAATAATTCTCCGTGAGTTATGCCAATGTGAATGATTCAAGATCTAAGAATTTAATTAATCTAACCAATTATAAACAAAATAAAAAAGTATGTACAAGGAGAAGCTGTCTAATTTAATACTGATAAATTTTTATAAAAAAACGTCATGAAGGGTTGACTTCTGGTCCATAGATCTAGGTAGAGATCAGATATGGATTAAAAGTAGATACAACAGAACCGAAACTATAAGTAAGAAGACTTAAATAGATAATTAATTTTTATTAACATATGGTCATTAATAAATTATGTTGAATTTCAAATATGTAGAATTTGGCAGAGAAAACGCAGCAGTGTCAGGTAATGGGTATAGAGAGAACCGTCAAAATGTAATTGGTTAACTATAAAAGATATTATTATAAATGTAAAGTGGATCGATATGTGTAAAATCTTTTGTGGAGTAAACTAAAAAGATTAACAACCACCAACCTTATAACCTCTCCCTTTGGCTTTGGGTGTGTATATATATAAGCAGCCCCACCTTCATCTTCTTCACTACTGCCTCTCTCTCTCTCTCTCTATCTCTCTCTTGTTAGTTCACTTCACATAACAAAGCACCAAAAGAAAGTTTCAATCTTTTCATCGTATTCAAAGTTTCTTGAATTTGGGTTTGTTTGTTTCTTTATTTCTTGAATTGGGTTTGTCATCATCATGATGATTGGTCAAGATGAAGTTGGGAGTGATCAGACTTCACAAATCATTAAGGGAAAGCGTACAAAGCGGCAGAGATCTTCGTCGACGTTTCTAGCTGCGACGACCACCGTAACCTCAACAAGCTCATCGAGCGGTGGAGAAGGAGGAAAGACACTTTCCGACGAATACAACTCGGCGGTTTCATCTCCTGTAAACACTGATGATTACACGGGAGAAGAAGAAGACATGGCGATTTGTCTCATCATGTTGGCGCGTGGGGCAGTTCCTTCTCCGGATCTTAAGAATTCGAGAAAGACTGAGAGAATTCTCCATCAGAAGATTTCGCCGGAGAATTCGAGTTTCTATGTGTACGAGTGTAAAACATGTAGCAGGACGTTCCCGTCGTTTCAAGCACTTGGTGGACACAGAGCGAGCCACAAGAAGCCTAGAACCTCAACAGAAGAAAAGACTAAAACACCCCTGACGCAGCCGAAGTCTAGCGAGTCAGTGGAAGGGCAAAACAGTCATTTCAATGTTACCGGTTCAGCCCTAGCTTCAAAGGCAAGTAACATCATTAACAAGGCCAATAAAGTACACGAGTGTTCAATCTGTGGCTCTGAGTTCACTTCCGGACAAGCACTCGGTGGTCACATGAGGCGGCATAGAACAGCCGCCACTGCGGTTAGCCATAGCCCACCACCAGTGGAAGTTAGTAGAATCAGTACAGAAGATGAGAGTGAGAGTTTGGGCCATTCAAGGAAATATCTATCGTTGGATCTTAATCTACCGGCACCAGAAGATGATCTAAGAGAGTCCAAATTTCAAGGGATTGTATTTTCAGCCACACCTGCTTTAGTAGATTGTCATTACTAGTTGTTTCATTGGATGTATTAATATTGATCATATATTTGTGAATTCTCTTACTATATATTGTTGATTGGGGGAATTATTCTTCAAAAAATTAAATCAAATGTTATTATTATTTTTTGGAAAATGAAAAGTGCAAGTTATAAGGAAAGAGAAGAATATAGTGGGAGTTAAGTAAAGGGTTGTGTGAGAGTTAGATGATCTACTTGTTGAAGTAAGAATAGTTTTTTGAGTAAGCAAGTGGTTAGTGTTCATTGTTGCCTTTCATTCACGAAAAGCAAGTGACTTCCAAAGCATCTTTTCTTTCCCTCTTTTTAAGGTTTTTTTTTAATATAATTTAACCAAAAATTGCAAAAATTATGAGTTTTCTTAATTTTTAAAACACGTGAACCAACCATTTGGTATTTGCTTGAAGACGCCTCTTTTCCCACGATTACTTAGATTCCGCGTTTTATAGTGCCATCGTGTAGAATACTNAATACTTCCCCCCCCCCCCCCGCCCCCCAAAAAAAAATATGTCGTAGCATATAAAAACAAAACACAAATAAGCATTAACCATGTTAGATAAATAGATGCAGCTACAAAACATTTATAACAAAATATTTTTTTTTGTGAATGAACTATTTTTTAAAAATAATTAAATTATATTATCTGTTATTTTTTATATATTTTTTTTACCAAAAATGATGGTTTAAAAGTAGTTGGCATACAGTAATTTGTTGGAAACTAACTTTTATCAGAAAATGATCGCAACTATTATTATTCGGTAAATGATTGATATACATGTTAGTCAGGAATTGGTCGAAATTATTTTTGACCATTTCTTCGACTACTGGTTTTTTATGAATATTGGTTACAAATTTTTCAGAAACATTTTCGATTAATTTTTGACTAACATTTATGACCAAATATCTGAGTAATATATGATAGAAAATTACCGATCAATTACTGACTATTTAACTTTATCGAATTTTTATCTTTACCTATCAATAAACTTCGATCACTTTTGATAGATCGAAAATTAGTTGAAAAAATAAATCTCGATTAATTTCACTCAAAAAACATGGTCGGAATGTTCACTTATTCTTGTAGTACAATTCTAAAAAGACCAAATTATCATTTGATAACCAATATCTTGTGAATACGCTACCGAGTTCGAATTCATGTTCTAAAAGGTTATTAAACAATTAATGGAGCGTTAATGATTATGTAAATAAATGAGAAATTGATGAAATAGAAAAGCAAGTGACACGAGATGGACGTGGTGACCAGCTTAGGGTTTGGCAAGAGAATCACCACCACAACTCATAGACGTGGATTAGGTTCTTCTTTGGTTTTGGGTTGTTTTCTTCTTTTTTATGGCCACCATATTTACACTTTTAAATAATGCATTAATTTTAATAATCAAATTTTACAAACTCACAATTATTATAACAGAACAGAAAAAAAGAAGAAGCAAAGATTCAAATAATTAAAGAAAAGGAAAAGAACAAAAAAAGAAAATGATAAATAGTGACAGCAAAACAGAGTCACAAGATTCACTCGCCGCTTCACTCCTTGCTTCCAATGCTTTCCTTTATATAATTATTCTATGAATGAACCCACTTTTATTATTGGACTAAAAAGTTTTCTTGGTTCATGTAGACAAATAGGATTGTAGTTATTGCTTCTTAAAGAAAACTTTGGGATCTACAACAACTACTTAATTACTACTATATCTCAAGAGCCTTGAAATTCCAAATTTTAACAATCTTAATGATGTCCCTAACCAATGTGGCAAGCATGAACTTCTAGCCCATTATTGAGTTTTAATATATAGGTTTGAACTTACAATACTCCAAAATCATTCAATTGAGCAAATATAATAAACCATATAGATCCACAAAATCTCCTATGATCATAAAAGTCAATATATTCTGATGAAATAGTTTATATGAGATATAGTAATATAATTATGAAGATGGACCAGGTTGCTTTCAGTTCTAAGCCAATTCGTTACGCCTAATTAAAATAAAAGTCACTTACTTAGCAAGTCATGTCGCACCACCCGTTCTCTCCAAACCATTTTATGTTTCCATTTTTACCCCTCAGATTCACACATATTTACCGTATTATATCATAACAGCAATCTTTTTATTCTTTTTATAAACATCGAATATTTATAGATTTTTTTTTTGATGAGCCTGGTATCCGGAGCCTTGACGGATTCCGACTAGGTCCAAAGCTTCCGCAGTCGTTAAAGGTATCCAGGTGGACTTCCGAATTCACTCTATGTTAATTGACGGTGGCCGAGATTCGAACCTAGGTGGCGGAGCTTACATCAAGATTTATAGATTATTCGAAGAGGATATGTTTTCTTATGATTTTTATTGTAATTCTGGAGTTGTAATGGACGATAATTACTAATTAGAAAGAAAGTGTTAATAATAAATTAACATTCCCAAGGAAGATTCTACTAACTGCTACTAGTTAGTTGTTACCGGCTGCTTTGCACTATATTTATGAGTGTAACCGGTGAATTAGTAGAGTATCATAAAGAAAAATAATAATGTAAATGATGGAACTAAAAAATAGCAAGTTTGGTAGATTTTGTAATACAAAGTTATTCTTTTATTAGAAAACTCATAACTGTTATAGATATATTTAGAGAAAAAACTCGAAAATATTCAAATTTTATAATATTTGTCACTTTAATATACAAATTTTTTTGGTTGTCATATTATTACATTAAATTGTTGTCGTTGTCTTTTTAATACACTAATTTATTGTAATTACTATTTAAATACTTGAATTTTTTGAAATCAAAATTTTACTTAACGGAACTCTAACGGACGCTAACAATAATTACACAACTTTTCTGGTTTCCTAAGAAATACATGAACTATTAATATTTTACGGTTTAATACATAAACTATATATATATGTTAAAATATATGTTCATGTTAATAGAATTATCATAACAACATTTAAAACTTGTGACATAATTATTATTATATGCTTTTATATTATATTGATGCAAAAAAGATTAAAATAAATAAAAAATCAATAAAACCATTTTAACTATCATTCGTTTACCGATTTGTAAATCAACAAAAAATTAAAATATAAAATAAAATTTATCTAAACATATGTTTCTCATTAGTTTTTGAGTGATTTTGTTCGATTGACACAAGAAATATTATTTGATCGTTATAAAGTCTTTCATGAGTACATTGAACAAAAAAAATTCATCATCTAATAAGAAAGTGTGTTCGAAGAACGATGGTAGTTTCAAAAGTAATATAAAAGAAGTAGCAATACTAAAAAAAATTCTTTTGTTTTAATTTACGCTAATAGTAGTAATGATTTCACATGTTTTAAAATGTGTTTAAGCAATTTTATTAACATGAAAATGCATTTAAAATAAATAATATCAAATTATACAAATTCGTTAGTTCATGTATAATTGAAAAATCTTAATAGTTCTTGTGTTATTCAAGGAACTATAAAATTTAAGTAAATATGGTTAACGTCCGTTATGTAAAATTGCAATTTTGAAAAGTTCTTGTATTAAAATTGTAACAAAAAATCAATGTATTAAAATGGCAACAAAAAAATGGTTTATTAAAGTAACAAATATTATAAAATTTGAGTATTTTTGGGTTTTTTTCCATATATTTGAGATGACCTTAATAATTATCATAAACTTTAAATATAAAAACAACAAAAATATTATACTCGTGAATACTTGGATCTCATAATTAAGAGGGAAATACTAAAGAGAGAATTTTTTATTATGAGAACTAAAAAGGTGTTTTATGTGTAATTTATAAATGATATCATCGATCGTATATAGAGAGAAAAAAACAGAAGTGAAGTTACTCTGCGTGTATAGTGACGGTGGAGTAACACCTTTATATATATATATATGATAGTATGATTTTTTCCTGTCAATTCCTATTATACTATCATGTCATTGTAGTAATAATAGGTGTCAATCCAAATGGGTGCAGAAATTAACCACTCTAGATGCAAATGAATCTACTAATTCAAGCCAAACAAGAAGAATGGGTTTTACTAACAATTTCTAAACAAACAAACATGCATAAAAT
>OVBE01015305.1:0-11553 GCA_900406425.1 Iberis pinnata | reverse complement strand
AAAGATTAAGGCTCCACACTCGCTCTCTCCTTAAGTTTTTCCACCTTCTCTCTACTTTGCTGTCTCTCTTTCCTCTGCTTTTATTTTTGGCGCCGGCGAACGGCCGTAGGCCAGAAGCGCTGTGTTCTTTTCTCTTCTTTTTTAGATCTTCTCGGTTGCTCGCTCCATCCTTTTTGCTTTTTCTGTTCGATCCAAGGGCGGGTTTTGGATTCCTCTTGTCTATCTCTAATGGTCTGAATACATGTCCCCCTGACATGCATGGCGCTTCCGATCTCCGATTCTTTCACCAGTGCTTTTTGATGCCTTCGATCCTTCGGCGGAGGATGGTTAGGAGACCTAGGATTTTTAGATCGAAGACATGCATGTGGGACGCCATGCGATTTCAAAGCTTTGAAGCTGGTGGTGCGTGGTGGATCTTCAGTTTCGGGCCGGAGGTTAGATCGGAGGCCAAATATGTTCTCGACGGTGCAGAGTGGTGGCTGGAGCTGGCTGTTTTTGCCGGTGGTGTTGCTAGGGCGGCGCAGACTCTACTGCACAACTCCTGTAGGGTGGGCTCACCTTGGTGAATTTGTGTAGTATATTTGTAAAGTTTTATTTTGTTAATGTTTCAATATCTTTTGTTGTCAGCATGGTTATCTTAGGTGAAAGAGAAAATCTTCACATGGTCAAGTGTTCTGCGCAAATCTCACGTATCGGCAAGATACCGATTGAAAGGGATGAAAGGGGCTTCTCGCCGCTAAGTCGGCTTATCTATGTTGCTGTAGTTTTTTACTTTCACTTATGTGTAATTAGTTTAGTTCTCAGTATTAATTCCCCAAGGTGGACATGTAACTTTCCCCAAGTGGGATTTCTTGTACCTCTGTGGGTTTCACTCCGTAATCTAATATAACTATGTTGACAAAAACAAACAAAAAAACTTAGTTTACAAAAAAAACAACATTACATTAAGCAAATTTAATACAAAAGTAGAGGTGTCACAAAAAAACAGAACAAAATTTAAATATAAACATACTTACTAAATTCATAAAACATATTGTTGAATCAAGATTTAACAAATAGGTTTAATCTTTGATCTTGTGGGCAAGCTAGATGATCTCAAGAGAAATTTCATATATCTTTAGAAGAGCAATTACATGAGTATTTATACTAGCAATATATGCTTAAAATCATAATTACATGCTTCGAACTAATGGGCTTTTCACAAGACACGTCCAGCTCGTCAGATTAGCTCAACTCGCTTCAAGACTTCTAGGTCGTCGCCCACTTGGGCCTTCAGCCGAAATGGACTTTAACATGGGTGCTAAACCTGGTATCAACAGTTAGTCCCCCCAGGTCGGCGATGGTGTAGCAAATCGACGATCGAGCTCGATAAATAAAATTTTATTTCGAATGAAGTGCATTGAATGCTCCTTATAGCCTTTTGTGAATCGTTTTCGTAGGAAAATCTGAAGCGTCGCATCCATCTCCAGATTCCCACGCGCAATGATTCTTTTTCTCGGTAACCGCCATCTTCCAGGGGTATAAATACTCCTTCGCGTCTTCATTCTTACACTGCACTTTTTCCATAATTTTCTCCGCATGTACAAACGCTCTTTCTTCTCTCTTCTTTCTCTCTCTACAATATTTCCATCTCAGTAATTTATCTTCAACAGCTCGGTAATTTCGCCAAATTTAAACTATGTCTTCCCCTCGTTTAAACCCTAATGAGCCTTCTGCTTCTCGTGACGACCTGAGTATCGCCGAGATAGAAGTTACCCCCGAAGAAAGGGTTTCTCAAGGCATATGGATCCAACCCGACGATGAGCTTACAGGTCTCCTCCCCACCAAGTGTACAAAACAAACTCTTCGAGATTTGTCTTGGGATTTTTCCTTTTTCAACGAGATTCCTTTCTTGATTCCCAAACTTCATCAACGACCTTGGGATCGTCCCCAATGTTACGTATGTCTTTACGAGTCTCTTTTCCAGGAAATGTCACATCTCGCTTCCTCTGCCAAAATTGTTCATCTCGTATTGCGCAAGACGGAAGATCGTCATCTCACAACTAATTGTTGCCTCAATTAGGCACATGGTGGCTCTTCTAGCACTTGGTCATGAATTTGGGGTAGAGATCGACGTTAGGTTCTTGGAGAATTTATCGTCAATCAACCCGATTACCCAAAAAAAGACAAAGATGAACACATGCTTCGTGTATATCAATTTTAAACCTAAATATAAGTTGTTGTACACCAAGTCAGAATCAGAGATCTACGATTGAAAGGGGAGATACTTTTTCCTAAAGGTCATTCCGGAGTCCGTGGGCGACGTAAGAAGGATTTTGAAAAGGAAATGGGCGGAAACCTTTGGTGGAAACCACCTAGGAAAAGCCGAGCTGTAAGTTGTATAAATCCAGCGATCTAACCTAAAATTTGTTTCGTTGTATTTAGAACTCCATCTCAACTCCGGTCCATTTCCGCCAAACTTCCTTGAAGACTTTAGAAGGATTCGCAACACAGGGATTGCCGATATCAAGGATTTTGACTGCGCACTCATTCAACATAGCATCTCGTTCATCAATTCAGCTAGGGGATCCGAGGCGTCATCTTTTTTAATAAGATAAATTCGTTTTTATTGACATCAAACTATCGTTTTGCAGCCAGTTGGAACTCAATATCTGACCCATAAAAAAGAACAAGAGAATGGGTCGTCCAAAACCTCCAGTTAAGTATGCCGCCGAACTAGAGAAATCTTCTGCTTTAAAGCAGAAACAGGTGATGGCCTCTGGTTCTACTGGTAGTGAGGATACATGTCCTCCGTTAGTAACCAAAATGAGGCACCGATCCAGCTGGGATTGTCGAGCTCCTGATGTGATAGTTATTGATTCGGCGGAGGGCTCAAACCTAGCTATTGTTCTTGCTGGAGAACAAGTTTCAAGAGAAGAAATCCCTGCTGAGGGACAAATGGTAAATGACAGTGTTCCTGCTGAGGATCACCAAGAGAAATAAAATGCTTCTTTCGAGGGGCGTCAGGATGTTCTTGTTGTGGGAACATCGAGAGGGGAAAATGTTCCTGCCGCTGACTCGACAGTTCCACCACCTGCTAAAACTAGTGGAACTCCCACGGTTTCTCATATCCTAAACGAGATGACTGCGGATCTGGATCCTGTGGACGGCGGGTTGGAAACTTTTGCCCAAGAAGTTGAAGTTCTCTGAGGCCGAGGTTGACGATGATGGCCAAGTGGGAGGTTTGGAGGGTGATTTGGATGATGTTGGGGAGCCTCGAGATGCTGAAGAGGGAAGCTCCCAGACGACAAGACACAACAACTCAAAAAGGGAGTTGGGCATTCTCGTTTACGCATAGAGGTGTACCGTATGCGCAGGACAAACTTGCCTGTGCCAGTTTAGTGAATCGTCTCGGAGCCAACGGTTTTATTTTCCCTTCTTTAGATTGGATAATGGCACCCGAGATTTATGAAGCTCTATCTCGACAAGCATGTCAGGTAGATCGTTGTTTTCTCCTACTTTATTTGTTGAACTTATAAGTTCTGACCTTGTTATTGTTTGATTTGTAAACCTTGGTGATGACTAACGAGCTCGTCGCATTTTATGAGAATAAACTTCGAGCCTTAACTGGTAGTGCAGGCGAGCTGGTCAAACTCTCGAAGCTACACGACCAAGGTAAAAAACGGATTGCCGAGGACGAGCTTAAGCTGCAAAAAAAGGAAGAGGTTATCAAGCAGCTCACTGTCCAGATTGCTGCCACGAAGAAGATGCTGAATGACACGCCGAATTCTGCTATCGACGACCTCGCTGCCCTAAGAGTTGAAGCTAAAGCTCCTTAGGAAAGCTTCAATAGAGCTTGGTAATCTGCAGGCCACCCAAGATCAAGCTAGTGCTGAATTCACCAAACTGAAGGAAGCCTATGTTGCTCTTGAGATACTGCATGAGAGTGAGATGAAGAGGCTTCACCTTTCTCGAGCCTCTCAAGTCGAGCTAGCGCTACGAAAGACTAAGGTTAAATGCGCAACAAAGCTCGAGAAGGTTTGGCGTCATGTCGAGGACTGGGACAAGGCTGATCCTATCATCCATCTTTATGCCCAGGCCATAGGGACTTTGAATTTTGTTCGACACATAGTGTCCGAAGGTGGTGTGGTACCTGAGGAGATCATGTTGAAGCTCTAAGCTGACTTTGAGGAGTACAAGGCCCAGTTTGACAAGTTGGACATATCTGATGTGTCATATGAGGATTTTCGCTTCAGACCCGAGTTTAACGAGCATGGTTCGAACCTAGTTCGGTTTGTCCAGAGGGGTTCTGGTACTTTTGTTGAAGCCAAGTCTACCGCTCCAGCGACGATGAGGGTGTAGTTGTTCCTTTGGAGCAGCTTTCACGGTTTTCTTAGGGTTGGGGTCAACTTTGTTTGTACCTCTTGTGTTCCTTTGGGGCAGTTTTCACATTTTTCTTAGGGTTTGGATCTGCCCTGTTTGTCGGCTAGTTCTATGTTGCATATTTGTCCGATGTTTGGACCTTAGAAGGGTTTTTATTTTTTGACTCGAGAATCTGTTAGGTCGTCATTTTTTCTTGAATAATGTAATATCGGCGTAATTTTTGGTAATGGAAAATAGAGCTTTAGCTCGGCATATTCTTTTTGCTATGTATGTCGCCTTTGTAATTTCGTTCGATCAATGCGTAAGGTGTAGCTCGGCGGTTATTATCCGGTCCGAGCTCAGGCTGCAAACCAATGTCACTTATTGGTACTTTGACGTTTTTAGCTAGGATGAGAAAGCTTTAATCTCGTCATATATTTAATTGCGGGTGAAGTAGGCGACCTGGAGCTTGGCCTCTCTCTTTTTAACGAGATTTGTGGCTGAGGCTCGACTTCTATTTTTTAAAACTAAATGGATGTTTTCTCTAGTTCCTGTGCAAACTGAACATCCATCCGATCAAAAGCTTGAAAATAAACGACATGCATATCGTTCTTCCTAGCGAATGATCTGTTGACAAGAAACTTTAGTCTTGTCTTATACCCTCGGTAGGAGTACGCGAGTCATAACTCAGCTTCTATGTGGAGACTTACGCTCGAACATGGTTACTTTGTCCATGCCCATTACTTGTCTTTACGAGTACGAGATTCGGAACTCGGCTTTTTATGCGGAGACTCACGCTCGAGCGTGGTTACTTTGACCTCGTCAAATACTCATCTTTAGGAGTAAGCGAGATGTATCTCGGCTTTGTTAATGGTCTTTGCAGCCATAACGAGAAAACTTTGATCTCACCGACATTCCCGTTTAGTATAGGATATGTGCGAGTCATGGCTCGAGTTTTTTATTTTGTTTTATTATTTGTTACTTTGGGAGTTTCGGAGGTGGGAAAAGTGTTGAGACTAGAATTTGAGAACTATTAGACCTGAAAGCAAAGATGGTTTTTATTAATTGAAATATCTGCACCCAGTGGGTTGCCTACGTACCCTGATAACATGGATCAAGTCATGTCGTAGTTCACAGTACAATGGAACCTAATAATAGAACTTCTTAAGTTTGGTAGCATTGCAGGAGTTCGGAGTTGGAGTTTCGTCTCTGGTCTTGAGCTCGTAGACTCCTCACTTGACTATCTTGGATACTTCATAAGGGCCTTCCCACCGAGCTCCCAGCTTGCCAGCGTTCTCTTCTGCTGTATTCGCGTAAGTCATCCGCAAGACTAAGTCTCCCTCTTCAAATCTTCTTTGTTTCACGCTTTTGTTATAATATCACATTGTGGCTTGTTGATAGGCGCTTAGTCGTATCAATGCCCTGTCTCTTATCTCCTCAACATCGTCTAGTGACTCAAGTAACATTTCGTCGTTTATGGCCTCTTCTTTTGGTAACTTAACTCGACAAAAACTAAATATTGCTGCCAGGGCCGGGTTAGAGATTTAAAATTTTTCTAAAGGCCGCAATCTGTGATGGAAAGATAGGCCAAAATTGTACAATTTTTCAAAAAATAAGTCGTTTTCTTAACTAGAATTTTTAAATTTAAAAAGGGCCGCAAGCGCATGCTTGCTCAGCTTGGGCTCATGACCGACTATGACTGCTGCTTCTGATGGTGCTGGGGCCTCGATTCCATGTGCCAGAGAGAAGGGGTCTGGTTTGTGGACTAACGTGGTGTAGTTCGATAGGTTCACAAGACACTGTCTAGCTCGTCGACCGAGAGTACTTTCTTAGATTCCAGTCTTTTCTTGAGTCCGTCAACTATGGATTTGTTGATAACTTCGGCGTGTCCGTTCCCTTGGGGGTACCTCGGCGTTGAATGGCTCAACCAGATTTTTCACCTAAGAAAACAGTTAGTAAGCAATATGTTAGTGTAGAATATATCAAATTAATTGATAGTGCGACTAGTTCGTCGTCCACCTGTCACAAAAAATCTTTACTTTCTTCGCGTAGAAGTTGGTGCCATTGTGTGTCATGATTTCGTA
Organism: Iberis pinnata; assembly: GCA_900406425.1. Lineage (NCBI taxonomy): Eukaryota > Viridiplantae > Streptophyta > Magnoliopsida > Brassicales > Brassicaceae > Iberis > Iberis pinnata. Next base: position 5,128 of record OVBE01015305.1, on the reverse strand, counting down.
CGGGACGCTGTGCCGAGAGATTATATTTTTCCATATAAAGTTTTGCACCTGTAACACTCATATAGCATAGGTCGTTAATGGGAGGTTTTCGGTTCTCGATCGAGGTGAGAGTTTGTGGTAGGTAGTTGTGAACCCTGTTTGGCCTTGACTGCTGAGTATGACTCCGCCTCAACCTATTTCATGAAAGAATCTATCATTACTAGTAGGAACTTGTTTTTGTTCGTTGCTACTGGAAACAGGCCTACGACNGTGGTTCAGTAGGTGCATGATTTGTTGGTCTGTGTAGCTGGCACATCTCGCATTTTTTAGCATATTCCTGGCTGTCCCGTAGCATTGTTGACCAGTAGTTTCCGTGCTTTTTTTTATTCTTAAGGCCAGGTAACGTCCACTAGAATGGCTTCCACCAGCTCCTTCGTGCAACTCGGCGAGGACCTACTGTATGTCGTCCACGTTGATGCATCATAGCAGGATTCGTGAAGCGAATTGTTTGTACAGATGTTTGTCTACGATGGTGTATCTTGTGGCTTTAACTCGAAGACGCCGTGCTCCCCATTTGTCTTCCGGTTCTTTTCCTGTAAGAATATATTTTTTTATCTTGGTGCGCCAGTCAGGTTTACCGTGCTCATTTTGTTCGTGATCAAAAGAGATGAGTTCGGCGTTGGCCATCATGGTGGTGATGCTTGGTGAGGTTATATACTCCATTGGAATTTTTCGCTTCAAGACAAGCTCATTGGTAGATACCATGTTGGCCAAGGAGTCGGCGAGCTGATTCTCGTTTCTTGGGATTTTGGTGAGCTCGAGGCTTTCAAACTCGCCCGCCTTCTCTTGAACCATCTGGTGGTATTGTAGCATCCGATCATTTTTCATGGCGTATTCGCCACTGAACTGGTAGGTGACGAGCTGATAGTCGCAGAATGCGTGTATTCTTAGAGAGCTGAGGTTCTTGGCGATTCGTACTCTGGATAGGATTGCCGCATATTCTGCCTTGTTGTTTTGATGCTTCAAATTTGAAGCAGAAAGCTTGTTCGAGGACCTCGCTGGTAGGTGATTCAAGCCGGACACATGCGCCTGAACCTTACTTTCTTCGGGAGCCGTCGACGTAAAGATTCCATGTTCGTGGTGAAGGAGCTTCATTGTCTGCTTTAAGTAGAGTTTCGGCTATGAAGTCTGCAAGAACCTGAGATTTGGAACATGTACGATATTGGTACTCCACATCGTATTTGCTGAGCTCGACTGCCCATTTGGTTAATCTGTTGGACTAATTTGGGCTGTGGAGTATGGTTTGCAGTGGTTGATTAGTGAGTACGACGATAGTGTGCGACTGTAAATAGGGTCACAACTTCCGCGATACAGATATCACGGCGAGAACGACTTTCTCGATGGTAAGATACCGCGTCTCGACGTCATTTAATGACTTGCTTACGTAGAAGATAGGTTTCTACTTGTCTTGATCTTCCTTTACCAGGACACCACTGACGGCCACCTCGGAAACTACGACATATAAGTAAAGGATTTTGCTGTCTTCGGGTTTGGCGAGTACGGGGGTGTTGTTAGGTATAACTTGAGCTCGTCGAATGCGTCTTTGCACTTTTGGTCCCATTCGAAGCTTTTGTTTTCTTTGAGGATCTGGTAAAAGGATAAACATTTGTCGGTTGATCTCGAGATGAACCTATTTAAAGTTGCGATTCAACCTGTGAAGTTCTGCACTTCTTTCTTCGTTCTTGGTGCCGGCAGGTCGAGAATGGCGGCGATCTGTTTGGGGTTTGCTTCGATCAATCTTTTTGTTATAACGTATCCGAGGAATTCGCCTTATGTGGCTCCGAAAGTACACTTGGCTGGGTTAAGCTTCATTCCGTAGAGGTTGAGAGTGTCGAAACATTTTGCCAGGTGTTGCACATGACTCTTAGCTTTGACTGATTTAATCATCATGTCATCGAGGTAAACCTCAATGGATCTGCTGATCTCGTCAGCAAACATTTTGTTTATTAGACGTTGGTAGGTGGCCCTTGCTTTCTTGAGTCTGAATGGTATTACTTTGTGGCGGTATGTTACTCTGTCTATGATGAAAGCCGTTTTCTCCAGGATGCATCATAATTTGGTTGTACCTTGAGAAGGCGTCCATAAAGGATAAAAGCTCTTTGCATGCGGTGCCTTCTACAAGCCTGTCTATATGTGGCAAGGGGAAACTGTCTTTTGGGCACGCCTTATTGAGGTCGGTGAAGTCTATGCATACACGCCACTTGTCGTTCTTCTTCTTGAAGACGACTGGATTAGCTAACCATTATGGGTATTTAACCTCAGCGATTTACCCGACATTCAGGAGTTTTCCACCTTGTCGTTTACCGCTTGAAAGCATTCCGTACCTAGTTGACGATGTTTCTACTTTATTGGTTTGTAGGTCGGGTCGACGTTCAGCTCTTGACAAGTGATGGTTGGGTCAGTTCCCTTCATATTGTCCATTGTCTAAGAAATGTACTGGCATTCTTCCTCAATAAAGAGATTAGTTCAAATTTTATATCTTCGGCCAGCTCTTTCCCTATTCCAGTGGTGCGGTTCGGGTGCTCGACATGAATTCTAACTTGTTCGATCTTGTCTAATTCTGGTGTGGAGCTGTAGACTAGTTGGGGGTTTGCAGTTTCTTCAGATACCTGCAAAGTTCGCATATGGTGCTCAGTGAAGAAGCAGGTTCGGGTGACGCACTGATTCCCTCATATCGTCGAGGTTCCCCTGTTTGTTGAGAACTTAACGCACTGATGGTAGGTTGATACTGCTGCTTTCATGGATTAGAGCCATGGTATTCTGAGGATTACGTTAAACACTGATTGTTGGTCCATCACGATGAACTTGACCATCTAAGTAGAACCCCCAGCTTGAACATGCAATTTAATTGTCCATGTGGAAGAGACGGTTTTCCCGCTGAACCCTGTTAATGTTTTGCTGCCATCTTTGATGAGGTCGGCGCTGACCCCCATGCCGTGGAGTGTATCTTTGAAGATAATATCCACCGAGCTACTTGTGTCAATCAGGATCCTAGCCACCTTCGTATTTGCGATAACTAGTTTGATAACTAGGAAATCGTTATGAAGATGGCTAAGTCCTTTTAGGTTAGTGTCCCCAAACTCAAGTAGTTGAGAGGTTGGTACGATCTCGGTTTGTTCCTTCCGGGCGGTAACAGCTCGTCGTTCAGAGTTCCTGATTGATTTTACCGAGTTGTTGCAGGAAACCAAACCGCCCATGATCACTTTAACTCGTCTTCTTGGTAATGATCCTTTTGTAGCTCGGTCGTCTGGGCTACGATCTCGAGTTTGAGTAGGCGTGTCATGTCGTCGAGAGTATGCGAGCTTGTTTCCCTGACTGTGCTGACCTGTGGAGCTCTTCTCTTTGTAGCCGTATTGTGCCATGAGTTCCCACTTCGTCTTCTATCGTTGGACCTGGTTCTATTGGTATCGATTTTTCCGTCCTGAAACTTTTTCAGCAAAATGGTTTGTAGATGTCTGCAGTCCACAGTTTTATGCCTATTTTGTTTGTGGAAATCGCAGTATGCTTCTGGGTCATCATCAGCTGGCGGAGGTTGGTTTGCGGTTTTCCCATTCTCAGTAATCACGTAGGTAGTGCGGCCTCTTCTGTCTCTTGTATAGTGTTTCCTGGGTTCTCGTGGGACCTCGTCCCTTTCTCGGCTTGGCTTTGCGGTGATATGTTTCTTAGTCATTGTCGCATGCTCCTCTTATATTTCGACGAAATTATTGGCCATGTGGAGCGCGTCTTCTAGTGTTTGTGGCGGGTTAATGAGCAGCTCGTATGTTAACCTTGAATTAGACCAGAGGGCTTTTCGTAGGGCGGCGATTGCGCCCTCATCGTTTATTACCATTGAGTGATGACTCCTTTGAGCTTGTCGATGAAGTCCTTAGTGGTTCATTCTCCTGCTGGGACATCGTCTAGAAGTCGGTTGTTGAGGCTTTCTTCACGATATACATGGAATAGTATTTGATAAATACTGTTGACAGTTGTTGGAAGCTGTCGATGGTTCCTGGTTCCAAACAAGAGAACCAATCCAGTGCCAAACCTGACAAATTTTCAACAAAAGCTGGCACAAACCAGCGTCTCGCTCTTCTGGAGAGAATTGTGTCCTTGTCATGGCGATTGTGAAGGCCATTAGGTATTGGACCAGATCACTCTTGTCGTCATATCCTACAAATTTGGTTTTGGCGGACTGTCGTACGGAGACATCGGTGATCCTCCTGGAGAACGGTGTTTTCTGCGTTTCTTCTATGGCTCTGAGGATGTTGGGGGCCGAGCTGGTGGCTTGATGTACATGCGAACTCATTAGCTTTAACTGGTCACGAATGTGCTGCAGTTCGGCAGCTTCGGTGGTGTCTCTGAATCTTGGTGCGTTGACGAGATCGGGTGGGCTTCGGTACCCTACTCTCGTCTCGGGTGTTTGTTGTAACGCTTTGAACAAGGAGTGATTGACGGTACGTGTATCCCTATCTTCCGTAGAGGCAGTCATCACTTCGAGCTGTGTTCTAAGGTTTTGTGATTAGGATATGAGTTTGGCTGTTTCCGCCTTTTGCTCGTTCAGTTGGTTCCACATATCCTGCATAGTGATTTCGGGGATTTGTCTTCGTGATCCGACCCCCTGATGTCGACTTGATTGCTCTAACTGTCTCTGTTTCTTGTCTCGGCGGTGATGCCGGCAGATCCATCTTGCACTTTTCGGTTAGTCCACCCGTGGTCATTGCTCCGTTTGCTTTTTCCTGTGAAATAAGATAATATGATCTTCCAGCTAATAGGTCCCCACAGACGGCGCCAACTGTTGAATCAAAATTTAACAAGTAGGTTTAATCTTTGATCTTGTGGACAAGCTAGATGATCTCAAGAGAAATTTCATATATCTTTAGAAGAGAAATTACATGAGTATTTATACTAGGAATATATGCTTAAAATCTTAATTACATGCTTCGAACTAATGGACTTTTCACAAGACAGACCCAACTTGTCGAATTAGCTCAACTCGCTTCAAAACTTTTAGGTCGTCGACCACCTAGACCTTCAGCCGAAATAGGCTTTAATGTGGATGCTACACATGGTATCAACATATACTATTAAAATTAAAATAAAACATTATATA
>OVBE01015304.1:0-11553 GCA_900406425.1 Iberis pinnata | reverse complement strand
ATGTCATTTAAATCCCGAACTTTCAAATTTTGGCCAAAAAAGTTTGAATTCTTTACCTAGCCATTTAAATCCTATATTATCTTATGAATCTATTTAAATCCTGAACTTTCTATTGACTATGCCATTTTAGACCCAATATTAGTCAACAATTAAGTCAAATTAGTTATGTTAAATCTACTGTTAGTATGCACGTTAATAAAACATTAAACAAAACACCGTTTTGTTTTTACAAAACTCTGGAACGAAAAAATCTATCTAGCCCCCAAAAAATCCTCATTTTCAATCATCTTTCTTCCTTGAAATCCTAATGTACAGGAACTTGAAGAACTTTGCTTCTCCTCGTCGCAATAGGAGAAATTACAGTGAGAAAAACTAAGCTTTTGTGATGAGAAGAGGCAATGATGAAACGGGTGAGACTTTCGGGAGGATAACGAAATTGGACTTTGCAACTAAAATCTTCGGGCGACGAAGTAATTCAGTTCTTAATTTGATTAAAATTTACTGAGTTAACAGTTCAGTTCTGATTTGTTATCACAAATAAGAAAATGGATCTGACTTTTGAAACCTCTTTTAACTTGTGCTTGAAGAAAAGTTACAGTGCAATGTCGAAAGATAAAAACAATCACAATGAGATGCTGACAGTTCTTGTATTTCATTAGTTCATAATTACATCGAGGAAGCACTTATTCGTTTTCATACCGAATTAAAAGAATGTATGTATTGTTGTTCTATGCAAACTCCAATTTTGGTCCATAACAGTAGAAAAATGTGAAGGGAATGTAAACTGATATAATTAGAAAGCCAGGAGATGACAAAAGAAGATCAGGGATCTTCCTCCCTAACCTTCCGTAGCAGTTCTATTCTAACTCGCTTTACCTCAGCTTCTTTCTCCATTCTTTCTTGCTGCATATAAAGACACATAAGTGAACTGATTAATACACCCTATCACTAAATTCACAACAATCACTATCTATATTTGTGCTTTACAAAGTAAACAAGATCTCACATTAAAGTAAGCAAATCAAACAAAAGTTACTAGAGCTTCACAAACGAACAAAAAAGTAAATAAAACATAGCTTAGCTTCTAATCATCACATCTTACCTGATGACTTCCATGATGTATTCAATTAGATCAGTGAAAATAGACATCATGCATCTTTGAAAAGTAGCTGGGGCATTGCACAATCCAAAAGGCATTCTACGATATGAATAGATACCAAATGGACTAGTGAATGTCGTCTTCTCCTGGTCATCTGGGTGAATAGGAATCTGAAAGAAACCTGAATAACCATCTAAGAAACAATAGTAAGGGTGATTAGCCAATCTTTTAAACATTTGGACAATAAAAGGTACAGAAAAATGATCTTTGCGAGTAGCAGCATTCAATTTCCTATAGTCAATGCACATGCTATGACCTGTAACAGTTCTAGTTGGAATCAATTCATCCTTATTATTCTTAACAACTGTAATACCCCCCCTTCTTAGGAACAACATGCACAAGACTAACCCAAGTACTATCTGAAATAGGGTAAATGATTCCTACATCTAGAAGTTTTGTTATCTCTTTCGTAACAACATCTCTTAGATTATGATTTAAATGTCTCTGATGTTCTTTAGAAGTCTTAGATTCATCTTCTAAATGGATCTTATGCATGCATAAATCTGGTGAAATCCCTGTGATATCATCTAAAGTATAACCTAGAGCTCTACGATACTTCTCAATTGACACAAAAGCAAGGTAGTCTCTACATTGTTCAAATCAGCATTCGCAATCACAAGGTGTGTAGAATTATGACCTAGAAACGCGTATCTGAGCCCTGCTGGGAAGGTTTTAAGTTCTAGTTTTGGAGCTTTAAACTTGCTTCATGGATTATCAAGTGGTGCATGGTACAGTTTAGGTGAAGGCTTGGCAGCTGCCTCCACTAATGCCACATAATCAGTCATATCCTCAAATGGTCTACTAGTATCACGCATCCTGGTAAAATTTGTAACATCACCACTCAAAGATAAATGAGCATCTGTAGCGTTAGTCAACGCAATCTCTAAATGATCATCAAATAAGAAATCATCAGATACTCCCTTTACAGCTTCAGAAACAGTATCGACCCGAAAGGACTTAGCATCTAGAGACGGTTTCTTCAAACCCTCTTGTAAGTTGAACTTCATAACCATGTCTCCAAAGTGTAGATCGATCTTGCCCTTCTCACATCTATGATTGCTCTAGTTGTAGCTAAGAAGGGTCTTCCCAAAATCAGAGGATCTTTAGGTTCTTCTCCAAGCTCTAAGATCACAAAATCGATTGGTACATAGGCAGTTCCAATCTTTACAGGTAAGTTCTCTAGAATTCCAACAGTGTATTTTACAGAACGATCAGCAAGAACCAATGAAATTAGTCATTCCTAATCTCTTAGCCACAGAGAACGTCATGAAATTTACACTAGACCCCAAATTGCAGAGAAATATAGCAAAAATGATGTCTCCAATCTCAACTGATAGAACAAAGCTACCTGGATCTCCAAGCTTCTTAGGCATTCGATTTTGTAGAATAGAACTACACTCCTTTGTAATCATCATTGCACCTTCTTCCAATGTAAGCTTTCTTGTAACCATGTTCTTCACATACTTCTTCAGAGAAGGGATCATTTGACAAGCATAAAAGAATGGAAGTCTCACACTCAATTCCTTGATCATCTCCTTGCATTTTGCATCTTCTAAGTCTTTCCTGGAAGTTTTGTGCTTCACCGGATAAGGAAATTTGGGTTTGTATACTCTAGGAAGAGCATGAGCAGTTTCAGAGGTTCCAGAGATTGGAATCGATTTTTGGCCCACCTGCCCGATCGGGCACTTTGATTCGAAGTCTCCCCAATTTCCTTGCACGATCGGGCATCCCACAACCCGATCGATCAAATCCTCCTAGAATTTTTGAAAATGTTTGCCCGATCGAGAAAGAGGTGTCTGATCGTGCAGATCGATCTGAATCATTTTCTTTGTTTTCCAAATCTGCATCTTTTTACAATTCATCCAGTCTACAACTAATACTTCCATAAAATGATCTTTAGCAGTAGAATTTGGTAGAGATTTACCACTTATAAGCATTATAGCATTCATAAACTCCAGTTTCTTTGGATTAGAATCAAATTTGCCAGGTTGAAACCCAACCGGTCTCTTTACTGCTTCAGCCTTTTGAGCCACTTGAGTATCAAGAACCTTCACATGAGTAGACAATGCTTCAAAATTTTGATCCATATCCTTAACTTCTGTTTGGGACTGTTGGTGTCCTTCCAAAAGTTGTTTAAACATCATTTCAATCGAATTTCCTTGAGGAGCTTGAGTTGGAGGCGCTTGCTGAATTACATGTTGAGAGGTTTGTTGAAAACCGCCTGAATTAGAGTTTTGTGCATAGTTCCTGTTATGATTTCCTTGGAAACCACCTCCTCCTTGGTTCAAAATAAACTTCTTACCAAAACTAGGCACAAAAGGTTTCTGTTGAGTTGGATAAACATGATCTTGTGGATTTTCCACATTATTGCTACTCCCAGAGAGATTTGGGTGAGTCTTATTAAATCCTGAATTGTATCCCTAGTTGTATACCCTTTGACCTTGGGTATTGACATATCTCACTTCTTCTTCAACAGAACCAGTTTCTTTCTCTTGGAATACAAAACAAACAGCTTCAAGATCGTCAACAACACTAACCTGTTTTTGATTTTGACCCTTAATTGGTGAGTTAGTAACCCTTTCATCTATGAGAATTCTCCTTTTAGCTATGAGAATTATGAGTTAGCAGAGAATGTAGATGATTTGGGTCTACGATCAAACTCTGGGCAATGATTGTTGTTACTGACTACTAGGTTCTCTATCAGACGATAGGCATATGGAATAGGTTTTTGCATAAAGTATCCATCGCTTGCTGTATCTAAGGACATCTGGTATTTCTGGTCAATTCCTTTATAGAAGGTGTTGAGGAGACTTACATCTGAGAAACCATGGTGTGGACAATCACGAAGCAGTTCTTTGAATCGCTCCCAAGATTCATAGAATGATTCCACAGGATTGTGTGCAAAAGCAGAGATCTTATTCCTCAAACTGTTAGTCCTGGTTGTAGTAAAGAAGTGATTGATGAACTTGGCTTTGCAATCTTCCCAAGTCACAATGGATCCATCAGGTAGAGATTTCAACCAACAAATTTCTCTTTAAGCTAAAGAGTGACGGAACAAGTTGTAGTGCATGAAATCGCGATATACTCCATTGAGTTTGATAGTACTGCACATATCCTCAAAAGTTTCAATATGATCCATTGGGTGCTCATTTGGTAAACCACTGAATTGGTTGTTACAGATCATTTGAACGAGCTGGATGGGAAATTAGTATTCCCTTCGCTGAGGTTGAGGGGGTTGGATGAGATTCTTGTTAGCATAGAATGCTTTGGGATTGTTGAATGAACCAACTAAATGATGGTTCTGAGCATTGTGATGATTAGCAACTCTCTCCGGATCTCCATACAAGACAAAGTTCCTTGCATCGATGTTCTGAGGATTGGGACTTCCCGGTAGAGCTTGGTTGTTAGCAGCTCTTTGTTGGCCTTATGGCACTTGATTGCCGTTACCACCACCTATCTCTTGGCTGAGAATCAATTGGTTGAGTCCAAAAGCAGGTGGATCGTTATGACCTTGGGTGCGACCGGATTGATGGGATCAACATTTTCAGCCATTGAATTGGATGAGTTTGTGTCTTTCTTTGCTTTCCGGTTTGAGCGTTCCCATCCTTGCGAGTTCCTAGTTACTGAGGCTTAGCAATCCATAGGATTTTTCAGATCTTCTGATCATACACCTATAAAACAAAAAACAAGAAGAAAGAACGAGATGAGTATTGTAAAATTAAAAAAACCTTAGACTAGATTCTAATAAAAACTTGAAAGGCATTATTGGTCCCCGACAACGGCGCCAAAACTCTGATAGGTTAAGAACTTAATCCTAAACTAATACTGCAAAGAACAGTTCAATGTAGTAAAACAATGGTCAAATCCACAGAGACCAGAAAGCACAAAAATCAGTTTAAATTTCAAATCAAGCTAAAGCAGAATAATAAGATGGTTGTTTGTAACAAATCAAAACAATAAGTAAAAGGGGTTTAAAACGATAATATAAAAAAGACAGGCATTAGGGAAATCTGTAGGTAATCAGGTTTAAAGTCAAAGTTAACATACATGATTTTGTTTGAAAATAGTTCTCAACATGAAAGACGAATAAAGAATAATCTCCTCTCGGAGTATTAAACCATATGCTCGAATTACCAGAAACAAACTCTCGCCGTTCATGCATTATAGTTCATATTCAATTGTTCATAAGCATTTAAAACAATATTCTCGCAAGTAAAAACACTTATTCATCTAAATTAGGTCATGTTTCTAAATCAAATATATTTTTATTTATTAACCTATTATCATGAACTAGGTGATCAAGCTAATTCATCCATTAAGAACAAATTTAGACTAAGAACCTAACAAATTCAGTCCTACAAGATTAACCCTAACATTCAAACATGGTTTCTCAAGGAAACCCTAAAACCTAACTAATGAACTACTCAGACATTGCAAAGGATGAACAACACAATATCAAAGAAGAACACATGATCGATAAACAGAAAACATGTATTATTAATGAGAAATAACAGAGTTCAGAAATCTTCTCCAAATACAGGGTTCGAATTCGTCTCTCTGTAAAAGCTCAAAAGTTGTAAAAAGCATAATGAAAATAAACATAAGCCAAATATTTTTATAGTCTAAAAAGTCAAATACTAAAAATATGGAAATTAGGATAAACCTGAGGACTTGGATTGCAAAAAAAAAAACGGAAATTTCTGGTTCTTCTCGAGTGAGTTGCTCGATCGAGCACATGGTTTCCCGATCGAGCACATGGTTGCCCGATCGAGCAACTTTTGAATTTGCACGATCGTTCTTCATTTAGCACGATCGATTCAAAGCTTCGGATTTTTCCAGGGGGATTTGTCCGATCGAGCAACTGTGCATATCCTAGTTAGTCTGCTCGATCGATCGCACAAGGTGCACGATCGATCATCTCATTCTGCAACTTCTGAATTCTTCTGTAATGCTCTGAAATACATCATTTTTCTCCGAAACGACCCGAACACCTAGAATCCTAAAAATATACCAATTCTACAAGGAAAACGCTCAGGATAATGCAGAATAGCAGACATAAATTCCCACTATTATGCATTAAAACCGAGTAATATCAATAATGAAAAATATTGACTTTATTGTTGGATACTCAACATCTTGGAAAAGAATAGTTGAGTTAAGTTTAGGATATTTGAGGATTCCTATGAAAGAGTTATGAACTCCAAGACGAAGGTGATGAAGTTAAAGAACTTCGGGTGAAAAAGACCACAAGAAACTCTAGCTATTTAAAGAAAATGGAGTTGCACAAAAATTTATTATTAGTATCTATCTGATTTATGAAGTTCATGATTTTGGGTCACATTTTCTTCAATCAAGACAATTGGATGCAACAGAAGAAGTCCAAAAAACTAAGATATCATATACCTTAGAATACAGTTACATGAACCTAAGTTGTAAGCTTTTCACTACTTTTTTCTTTAGATTATTTTGTGTAAGTATGGGGATTGAGGTTTCATATCTCTCTTGATCTTGCTTCCCAATATGTTGAAATTAACGATTATTCATCTACTACGCCTTTGAACAAAGCTTTTTGGAAACTTTTGCATCATCTTGTTTCAGTGGTTATTTTCGCACAAGATTTGAAATCGTACATATCCAGGCATGGCAAACCAATGAAGCAAGAAAAGCGAGGGATTAGCGTCCCTAGTTTTATGGGGCACTTATATTTTCTTGTATTATATATAGGAAAAATGTCATTTAAATCTTGAACTTTTAAATTTTAGCAAGAAAACCAGAATTCTTTAATTAACCATTTAAATCATATATTATATTATGAATCTATTTAAATCATGAACTTTCCATTAAATAGCCCATTTTGACCCGACATTAGTCAACAATTAAGTCAACTTAATTCTATTAAATCTACTGTTAGTATGCACGTTAATAAAACATTAAACAAAACACCGTTTTGTTTTTACAAAACTCTGGAACGAAAAACTCTATCTAGCCCAAAAAATCCTCATTTTCAATCATCTTTCTTTCTTAAAAGCCTAATGTAGAGGCAGTTGCTGCTTCTCCTCGTCGCAATAGGAGAAACTATAGTGAGAGAAAGTAAGCTTTTGTGATGAAGAGGGAATGATGAAACAGGTGAGACTTTCGGGAGGATAACGAAATTGGACTTTGCAACTAAAATCTTCGGGCGACGGAGTAATTCAGTTCTTAATTTGATCAAAATTTACTGAGTTAATAGTTCAGTTCTGATTTGTTATCACAAATAAGAAAATGGATCTGATTTTTGAAACCTCTTTTAACTTGTTCTTGAAAAAAAGTTATAGTGCAATGTCGAAAGATAAAAACAATCACAATGAGATGTTGACAGTTCTTGAATTTCATTAGTTCAAAATTATAGCGAGGAATCACTTATTCGTTTTCATACCGAATTAAAAGAATGTATGTATTGTTGTTATATGCAAACTCCAATTTTGGTCCATAATAGTAGAAAAATGTGAAGGGAATGTAAACTGATATAACTAGAAAGCCAAGAGATGACAAAAGAAGATCATGGATCTTCCTCCCTAGCCTTCCGTAGCAGTTTTGCTCTAACTTGCTTTACCTCGGCTTCTTTCTCCATTCTTTCTTGCTGCATATAAAGACACATAAATGAACTAATTAATACACCCTATCACTAAATTCACAACAATCACTATTTCTATTTGTGCTTTACAAAGTAAACAAGACCACACATTAAAGTAAGCAAATCAAACAAAAGTTACTAGAGCTTCACAAACGAACAAAAAAAGTAAATGAAACATAGCTTAGCTTCTAATCATCACATCTTACATCATGACTGTCAAAAACAAAACATATAGGCCAAATTTATTGTCTTTTTCCAAAATCCAACACTCTTAACATAGAATCAAAGATGTGCTTATCATGGTAAAGCTTGTAATAATGCTGAGCTACTAGGAAATACCCTTCTATCGCCAAATCACCATGAAAATTTCGTTCAAAACAAGGGAAACGAACAAAAGACCCAATTCTTAAAACCGAGAAAAACCAAAGTGTTTCTATTGCTTGTAGAATGAATGATGCATTTGTTACTCCGTCACCGAAAGATTTTAGTCACATATATAGTCCAATTTCGATACCTCCTTTCGAAGGTGCTCATCAATGGTGTCATAGCTTCTCTTTGTTCCTCCACTCATGCCCCTCCCGAAAGTCTCACCCCTTCATCATTCCCTCTTCTCATCACAAAAACTTGTTTTCTCTCACTGTAGTTTCTCCGATTGCAACTAGGAGAAGCAGAGTTCTCTCACAGTAAAACTATTTGTCCTATTTAATGTGCATACTAACAGTAGGTTTAACAGAATCAATTTGATTTAAGTGTTGACTAATACCTTATCTAAAATGGTCTAGTCAATGGAAAGTTCAGGATGTAAATAGATTCATAAGAAAACATAGGATTTAAATGACCAACTAAAGAATTTAGGTTTTTTTGGCCAAAATTTAAAAGTTCAGGATTTAAATGAAAATTTTCTCCATATATATATTTACATAAAATTATTAAAAAAATTTGGGATTTTTAAAGTTTCAATATTTATGGACTCACCAAGCTTTTGTTATTTTTTTAATTTTTTATTTTTTAAGAGTTAACCAGGCTTTTATCTGTAAAAAAAATTAACTTAATCAATTATATCTTATAATAACTAGGAAAATTATCCGTGCGTGCCACTCGGAGACTCATTTAAACAAAAAAATAATTTCACATTTAATTTAACACATTGATAACAATATATATTTATTAAATATTGATTCATATATTTATTCTATACTTATCAAATAATATGTTACAGTGAAAAATAAATAAATTAAGAGAGTAGTTTCATGGAAAAATAAGAGGATAGAAACCCTGTTGTGAACGATACTTAAGTGTCTACACACTATACTTCTTCATTTCATTGCATAGCAATATAAACTCGGGGATACCTGGAAGAGTTGTAATGTAATTCAAAGTATATATTTGTTTAAATCCAATTTTTTTTTCAAAAATGATCATGTTTTTGGGCTTATACAATACACCATTCAGAGTGCAGCTTTTTAGGTTATTAATAATTACACTTACAAAAAATTTAGATATTTTTTTTTCTTTAATAAAAAAAAGTGTAGGTTTTATAGAAGAATTTTTAAAAAATAGTAATGAGTCAATTCTATAAAAATTTTACTGAAATATATATATATATATATATATTAGTAAAAATTTAGTTATTATTAATTATATACTGCGTATTATCTTTTAATTTGGTTAATTATATATATATATATATATATATATATATATATATTAAAAATGTAACATATTTTTATGAACTTTTAGTCCAAATTTAGTCACTATGAATTATTTTATTTATTAATGAATATCATATACTTTGAATTAAAAATATAATAAATAATTAACAAAATAATTTAAACCGACAACATGGACATTCGTTATTTAACATAAACATTTCATCAAATACATGACTACATGATAATTTCAAATTGGTTTTCCTTCAGCAAAGTCTTCAAGGCAAATAAGACATATTTTTTGTTTCATCTTTATTGTTCTCAAATGATTTCTTCTCGAAAGAATTAATTGCGGCTTTAGTACATTGTTTTGGTATGTGATTATATATTTATTGAATCTTGAATCTGTAGCTCCCAAGTATCTTCAACACTACCATTATGATGATGAAATTCTAACGATAATGAAAAGTTTAGCCATGATAAAAGTAAAGCGGTAAAAAAATTGGATGTAAGAGTTATATATAATGAACGAAATGATGCGTCTTTCCATGAAGAATTACAACTATAGATGAAACAATTTGATGTCTTAAAAAAACTGCATAATCTCCTATATATTAGAAAGGAAGACTTTTTTTTAAAAGAAACCTTAAATTTGTAATAAATGACATGATATGCCATTAGTAATTTAATTATAAATACATTATCTAGATTAAAAAATTTTACCAAGATTTTTTTCTTCTTTTATTTAGCAAACTCGTTTTTAATTGTATTTTAGTTTACAAAATTTATTTTTAGATTAATTTATGAGAAAATATATTTTCTAAGACTATAAATATAATATATGTTATACAATTATGTATTTTCTACAAAATAATCACATTTTTACTTCGTATTTATATAAATATAGTCGACAAATTATATAATCATTATTTAAAAAATATATAATGATACATAAAATTTAAGTCATATTTTTATTTTATAATATATTTCCGCGCATATCGCCAGATATCATCTAGTTTTAATATAAATGAGAAATTCTTTCTTTTTACTAAGAGGCACATATTGTTAAAACTATATTAAATTATAATAAAGGATATATCTAATGAGATGCACCTCTTTCATATTTCAAAAATAATTAAAATATAGTAAAATTAAGGAACAATTCTAATGTGATGCATCTCTTCATTTTTTATGATTTAAAAAAATAATAAAATGAAAGGACACAATTAGATGCATCTCTTCCATTTTGTGAAAAATTTTCAGATGTTTTGAACTATAATAATATAGAAGTGGTAGAAAAATTGGATGTAAGTGTTGTATATAACAAAGGAAAGCTTGCGTCTTTTTATGGAAAGTTACAACTATACAAATGTAACAATGTGATGTTTCATCTTGTTTTTATATACTACCTAAATTTATTCAAATTGTATAAGGACATTAGTTTAAATTTAACAAATATCGTAATACACCTATTCGAGTTTTATATGATTTGCAAACAAAAAAGAAACACAATAGAATGCACCGCTTCCATTAATAATAAAATTAATATACATATCGTAAAGGACATAATTTTTAGATTGCACTCCTTTAGATTTTTAAGATCGCATAATTAAGTTTTAAAAATAAAAAATAAAAAATACATTTTCAATAACACCTCTTCCATATGAAGATTGATATTTAAGGGCTCTAATTTTAAATTAAAAAAACTATAACAACACATATTTCCAAGTCTTATATGAATGGCAAAATAAATATAGAAATCACACTTTAGAATGCACTAATTCCGTTAATAATAAAATATGAAGACATATCTTTAGAGATATAACTTTTCAATTGCATCTCTTTTTTTTTAAGATTATATAATTAAGTTTTTACAAAATTAAAAATTAAAAACATACTTATCAATAGCGCTTCTTCTATTCATGAGAATTGCAATACACAAATCAAAATTTATTCTTTTACTAAGAAGCACAAATTATTAAATAAAATAAAATAAAAAGACACATATAATAAGATGTACCTCTTCCACATTTGTAAAAAGTGAAGGATACATCTAATGTGATGCACCTTGTGACAGCAAATTTCCCCTCACACCCAAATTGATTGAATAAAGTGTTAAGAAATGATACTTT
>OVBE01015303.1:0-11553 GCA_900406425.1 Iberis pinnata | reverse complement strand
ATATATATACATATAATGTAATACAATAAAGAAGAAAAATGAGGATTTTCCCACGCAGACCAAGACAAAATTTTGGCTTGTTCAAATAACAATTAAGGTGAGTTGTGCGAGTATCGACATAGCCTAAATTATCAACAGGTTCCCCAAGCACGTTGAAATTTCCAAGCTAAATTAATACATAAAAAATAGATATGTTATCTACAAGTATTTAAGTCACCATGAGTGGGACTCTGACCATAACATAATCGACATATCCAAGATATCCCCATTAAGATCAAACAATTCCATCGAATTGAGTATGATTGTATGTGTGATAGCATCTACTATACCAAGAATATCAGTTATCTAAAGGACTAGCAGTGAGACTTAATAATTGGACTGCCACCATTCTTTCCACCTGGCATATGATCACAAATCTAAGTTTTGTCCGGTTACCAAACAAAGAGATAGGCATCTCAAAAGCATAACCATACAATCTTGAAGAACCATCACTGCCATCCACCGTAAAAACACATAAAAATCTGATAATACCACTCACAAACTCAACAAAGCGAGTAAAATTGAGGACATGATATCGCAAGCCTCTACCAAACTGATTTTGATCAAAATTATGAAACGATAAGCATAGACATTTAAGGTTGAAAGGGCTGGAAGAAGAATACTCTTTACCGGCATATGGATTTGTACTTTGTGAAGCTTGATTCACGGTAACATAGTGACATCAAGCTCCATCGTTAGCGCCAAGATGTAGAGCATCAGTAAGCTCCTTTAGTCTACAAAGAGAAATCTGCAAGCACGTTATAAACCATACAACCGAGCTTCTCAAAATCATCTCTGTCGAGACATGTAAATGAGAAGTGGCGCCTCTACTGTGAGCAGTGTGCTGCAAACTTAAGAAGACTGGTAGATCTGGAAGGACTTGAGAAGACACAACTGAAAGCACAAATCTGGTCGTGAATAGAGACGATGATTGATAAACGCAAGACCACCGTTCACGAGCCCAAGGTTTGTATACCAGAGAAAAGACCCAGGTTTCTTCGGCGGCTGAGACCGAGATGCTGCAAAGCGACGATGAGCGAGTCGTCTCCAATGCACGACACCTGTTGGGAAAGCACATCGTCTCCCCTGCAATTTACGTGTGAAAAAGACTCCGTCGCCGGCCGGACGAACCATAAGTCTTAGAAAACGAGACCAGAAAAAAACAGAAGAGGCAAGAACCAAAAGCTAAAATAGAGTAGAGAAAGAGGATGCGACGCCGACAGAGTCGAAGCTCGCTAACGCCGGAAAACAGATGCAATGAAAGAGCCTCGATTGGTGTGCTAGAGAGAAAACCGGGCGGCTAAAGAGAGATCTATTTATTATTTTAAAATTGAAGTGTCACATATATCATCGTTTGCTATTTAGTGGGTTAATAAAATACGCTGTGTTGACTTGTTGATATTTAGCCGTCTCCTGGTCGTCGCACAGTTTATTCAGAAAAATTTAGCAAGATTTTTTTTTGGATTTATTATGAATTAAAAAATTATTTTCCTAATGTTTCCTAACCTGTTCATCGTTTAATTAGAAAAACATAAAGGTTCGTGCGAACCTGAAGTTTTTAAAAAATTGCATATTGGATAATTCTTACGATGTATTAACTTTACACAGAAGATGATACCTGATCAACTACGAACTAAAAACAAAGATATAAAACAACCAAATTCTTAAATAAATTGCAACCCCATAATTTTGAAAAGAAACATGTAAAAAGGTGGTCCATTTTCTATAAAATGTATTGATTTTTTTTGGGCTTTTTGCGTGGTGATTGGCACCATGTTCACGTGCCAACTGGGTCACAGCTACAACTTTATTTCTTTAAATTTTATATATTCTACTTTCCTATCGTAAATACTTATTTGAATTTGTAAAGATTGATACTAAATTTAAATCAAAGTCGTGGGAACGTTTCAACTCTCCCCTACACATTTTTCTATTATAATTTCCAAATTATTAGGCTATTTTTAAAATTATTTTTGCGTGTAAGGATCTTTATGTGAGCAAAGAATTATTATGAAAGGAACATAAATTGCAAACTAAAATTATTAATGTTATAACTTTTCATTGTCGGCTGCAATATTATTTATAATTAATATTTTATATTATCCGAATTACTATAATATATACTACTAGACGTATAATATATTAATAAGGACCACAGAATGAATATGTTTTCCTTATGAAAAATTGTGAGATATATAGGAGATGGATTCACATCGTAAGAATATTATTGAAATTGTAAAGAAAATAAGTCAAGAGAGAAGCAACATCATATTTTTTTAATAATAAAGATATGCTCTGTCGATAATACAACTCGATACTCCTGAAAATTAATATAAACAACTATTGGTAGATCGGTTCTTTCGCGAATTCGCATATTGCTAACAATAATCAAATCTCCCACCTGATGTTTATAATATTATATATGTTGTCAATGTATATCAATTCGGTAATAACCACAAAATCAACCAACTAAATTTTATGTATATATATATATATATATTTATTTATTTTTTTCAACTAAATTTTTTATATTTAAATCGATAAAAGATAATCTATAATTACTTTCCATAATGAAAAAAATCTATTTTTGAGTAATGAATGAAAGACATGTTAAATTTGTGGAAGGAAGGGGTGGCCATAAAAGCTAGAAATTTTAATGAGCACATATAGGCGGCTGACTGTTCAATACTGTTTTTTTCACATTTATCTCTGTTTCTTTCGAGAAGTAACAGTTTTTTTTTTTGGAAAAATAAACTAATTAATGTATATGCTTAATTATTTTTTATATGGAAAAAATCTTAAAAATATTTCAACTCTTAAACTTTTGTCAGTTTAATACACTAATTTGTTTTATTGTTATTTTAATATTCAAACTTTAATTCGTTGCCCGATTAATGCCCAAACAATTCACAATCGCAAGTTTATCCTAAATCCGTTAATGAGTTTATCAGCTCTGTTAAGTTCTTAATCACGTGGGTTAATTAATTTATAATAATCCTGTTTTATCCTTCTTCTTTTTCTTTTATGGGTCTTTAATTTAGGTTAACGATTGTTTAACAGATAAGAAGTTCTAATTTTTTTTTACAATCTCGATCTTTTGGAGTGAAGATGGAAGGAAACCAGAGATCTGATGCAAACTCAAGCTATTAGAGTCATGGTGAGGTGAAAACGACTTTGGGTCCCTTATGTCATTGTAACAAGCCGACTATGGTGTTGAAATCTTTGACCGACGAGAATATGGGTCGTAGATTCTATCGATGTGTTGTTCATGGCTTCTTCAAGTGGGCTGATGAAGAAAATTCGAGTGGTTGGCAAAAGGTAAGTTTGTTGGAAGCAACATATTTAATTTGTGAGCAAAAGTCAGAAATTAAATCATTTAAAGAGACAGTTCGGGCTATGAATACTCAAGGAAGGTGTGAAATAGGTTCATATAATCTGAACACAAAAGCATAGAATATAAAATTTGAGAACGAAGCAATGGCATCTAAGGAAAGAGAGAAATTGTTGCGCCAATACATTGTGATATCATGGGGTGGTTTCATAGATGTTACAACTATGATATTGAGAATGGGGAAGAACTGATTTGTTGTGTTCTCAGTAGTTTCATTGAATTATGGTATATTGTGTTTTGTGTTGTGTAATTGACTCATGTCTTATGGTATGTTGTGTTTTGTGTTGTGTCATTGACTCATGTCTTATGGTATGTTGTGTTCTCGGATGTGTAATTGACTCATGTTTTGTTATGTTATCGGTTGTGTAATTGAGTTATTGTATTTGTGATGTTTGTTTTCTCGGTTGGTGAAGTTAAGAACTATTTTGGTAATGACTAATATCAATCAAGACTTGGCACAAAAGAATAACATTACTTAGATAACCAAAATGAGCATAAATCATCTTACAAGTGACAAAAGATCATCCTAGAAGTGATAAAGGATCATCCTACTAGTTAAATATTACAACATAAATCAAAATAAGAAACCATCTAACATATATCATCCTTAAGTTATGGGTTTTGAGGTGGAGGTGCTCTTAGTGGAGGACCATTTATGTCCACAACACTAGTTTCCCAAACATCAAATATTCTTCCTGTCCATGGTGAAATGTAGCAGCCATAACCCATAGGAATAGGTGGTTCTTGTCCTTTACCACGACCTCTCCCACGTCTTGGTCCTCTCCCACGGCCACGTCCCCTTGAAGTAGATGCAGGAGGTGCACTTGATGATGGCAGATGCACCTCAGAAGCTGAAGCAGTTGGTGCAGATTGGCTTAGACTAGCCCTTCTCCTCCTAGGTGCATTTTTGTACATTCCAAGGATCTTCCTAACATAAAGAAAACAACCAAACATGTATATTGATGAATCGATTGTACATATTCCAACAAAATATAACTAAGCATAAACAAAACTATTATCGGGTTTTTCCTTGGTCTTCCCCTTTTGCGTTTAGACACAGTAGGAGCAACTGGTCCTCTGTTACATGTGAGCCTGTTATGGCCAGTGCGTTGGCAGTTACTACAAGTTACTATCCTTCCATCTCTTGTCACCTTGGTAGGATTAGATGAGGATTCATGTGGCTCTCTAATCTTAGCATATTTCTTTTGCCGACCAGGCATTCTCTTTTTCTCAGGCACTTCAATTGGCTCCTTACTAGTCTTTTTCCATAAACTTTCACCATTAATTGGCCTAATGTTAAGTTTATAGGTCTCTTGCCATGTTGTGGTTAAGTAACATTTATCCACATAGCTGCAAAATCAAAAGAAATTAGTTAATCAAAATCAAAAGAAGGTTAGACATTTAACAAAATCAGTTGGTAAGATACTTACTTAGCTATATTCTGGTTAAGGTCAGCCAAGACGTGAAACGTATGGCGACATGGAATTCCTGTGATATTCAATTGGTTGCAAGCACAATAACTATAGGATAAACTAACATCAAAGCTCTGGTCATGCTTAATCACCTCATAGAGTGTCTCACTACTTTTGATCATTGTGAAAAATAGGTTAGCCTTGCGGTTTTCTTTAAGAATATCCATGATCTTAGGTGGAAACTGTGACTCCCATTTAGTTATTGTTTCACGCCTACGTGATATACGCTTCATTGCCAACCTTCTAATTTCTTCTAACATGTTGATCATTGGCATTTTTCTTGCTTCTTTTATGGTCCAGTTGAAATTTTATGAGAGGTTGTTACAAACGTCTTCACTTATAGCAACATCGGTGAAGAAAGCTCTACACCAAGTCTTTGGATTTGTCTTCAATAAATCCTCATAAGCCTCTTTATGAAACTCTTTCAGAGCACTCATGTTTACCTCATATTCACCCATGGAGCCACTATATGCAACTGCGCAAAAATACTCTTCATATTGAAGCTTCCAAGAACACTTTTTCCATTTGGCAAACTTTTTTGCTTATCCGAAATGATTGTGAAACCACTGCCACTACCTAACTCCAAATCAGCCTTAACCTTATTTATGAACCAAGCCCATGAGTCATTGTCCTCTACTCTAACAACTGCCCAAGCTATTGGGTATATCCTATCCTCTGCATCCCTGCCAATAGCAGCTAAAATCTCACCTTTCAACTCCCATTTCATAAATGCCCCATCTAGTCCAATAAATGGACGACAAATTCTCCTCCATGACTGCCTTAATGCCTTAAAACACACATAAAATCTATCAAATACCTTCTTACCATCTTCCCGTGTAATTGTAACAATTTATGTGGTAGTATTTAGATTGGATCTTCTTAATTCTGCCTCATAATCCCACAGCTTTGCAAATTGTTGCTTCTGAGTCTCTATTACCATATCCAAGGAAATTCTCCTAGCCTTTTGACAAATCCACTTAGACACAGTAATTTGATACCTCATCATTATCTCGTCTTTGATGTCTTTCCATTTAATGTCAGGCCTTCTTTTTGCTTTATCCTTGAAAAGTGCAGCCATTGTTCCTTGTTTAAGCATCCCTGCTCTTCCACTCTTAACATGGTTATGCTCATTAACAAACGTCTTAACCATCCACTTACGTTTTGCCTTCTCCACTGAATAATAGATCTTCCACTTGCAGTTCTCATCTGTACAAACATCCGCCAATTTAGTCTTCTACCACCTACAAAGCTTCACATCATATTGTGTCTTTAACACATACCTAAGCAGTTGCTCTTTAAACTCTTCTCCACTTTTAAATGTTTGCATCAACCATAGATATGGCGGCTTATCCTTCTCGTATTTCTTTCTAAAGAAGACAATTATTCTCTGTTGTAGTTTGCCCATTCCTCATATGTATCATACGCCGAATCAAGATATTTTGCATCCTTACAATGCCTCTCAAATTCACATTCTTCTATCTCATCCATATTATCTTCATTTATAGCATATTGGTGAAGATTATCTTGATGTCCAGCTTCTTGGTTGTTTATATTATCTTCATTGACATTTTCTTCATTGAAAATGGATTCAAACCGTGCATCATCACCTCCTTCAAGTATTACATCTTCTCCTTCTTCTCCAGCTTTATTCCCAACATTTACACCATCATCTACTTCATCATCTGATGTTCCTTCTTCATTTTCACAACCTTTCTCTTGACTAGGTTGACTACTAAAAAGCAGTAATGGAACATGTTGACTAGGTACTACATTATGGATGAACAAGTCCACTTCTCTTGTTAGTTCACCTAATTTAGCAATCTCTCTCATACCTTTATCTTTTTCATCAATTATAGGTTAAAAGGAGAAGGGTAAAACCGGATTATTATAAATTAATTAACCCACATGATTAATGACTTAACAGAGACGTTAAGCTCATTAACGAATTTAGGAGAAACTTGCGATTTTTAATTGTTTGGGTATTAATCGGGCAACGAATTAAAGTTTGAGTATTAAAAAAACAAAATAATAACGAAATGAGTTAGTGTATTAAACTGGCAAAAGTTTAAGAGTCGGAGTATTTTAAAGGTTTTTTCCCTTTTTTATATTAAAATTCAACTATAAATTGTAATGTAAAGGGAGAACATTTATTAGTGATCACACATATAGTGCATTGGAAAATTAGAATACATATAGACTGTGCTGTGCTGATTAATTTTTTTATTTTTAAAAAATTTAAATTTGCATATTCACACTTTTGCTTATAATTGTTTTTACCGTAACGACGTTAACTTCTTTGTTAGTGCGGGTGATTCAGATGCTGAAGTGAATATAATTAAAAATACGGATACTCATGTGTACAAACTATTTAGAATACAGTCATTTTTTAAATAACAATTTTAAATAGAAAATGACGTTGTAGAATAGCTAATTTATAACCAGGACGACGTTTTAATTAGTTTATATATATATGTTATTATTAATCTTATTTTCTCTTAATTTGATCTTCCATCTATGTTAACAAAAAGAAGAAGAAGAAGAAGGGTTTGGTACATGCACCTCCGACGTTAGAGAAAGACAAAAACAACAACAACATCGAACATCGACTATGACTAAATATTCACTAGTTATTTAGGAAGTGGGTAGAAGTAAAAGAGAAGAAAATAAATATTCTCATTAATATCATCATGATGCTTACATGGATTGTATAAATATGATGGAGGATGATTAAGTGGATTCAAATTATACACCCAACTTTTTTGAAAATATATATGCAAAGAGAAAACGTGTCGTAAGTAAGAAGAGTACACCAAAAGTCAAATCCAAACAGTATCGAGTCACCCATCACCGACCACCGACCTACCCTTTTTTACCCTCTCTACAATATTTATCTAAGAGTATTGATGATGATTCAATGAACCATTTTTGTGTTGTTTTATACCATACATACTTAGCTTGTTCAGGTTAGTTGATTAAACCCTCTCTAATGCTCCACAATTATATTTTAGGAATTGGTCCACCACCATATACTATATACTTTATATAATACGCTAACTCTTTAATTTTCATATTGATTATACATCAAAAGCTTCTTTTATATAATAATCACACATATCTTTCTTTTTACAACCAACTGTGAATATATTATATTTTTCTGTTCAAGAATTTGTATTTTTCGCGATATAAATAAATAATTCATTGAACTTTATTAAGTGTTGTCTTAGGATTTTAGTTTATCTTTTATAGTGGTAAAATACAACTACCATGAGGATAACCGTAGACAAGCTGTTTATACACATAATAATACCCATAGACTTTTATTTTATTTGATGTGCTCATAATTCAGTATATATAAGTAAGAGTAAAAATAATATTATAATGTAGATATAGATGCGCATGTCATCTCCACCACCTCTTTGTTCGGCCTATCCTATTTAAAAGTTTCTGTTACATTAAAACAAATCATCACAGCTTTCATCATCTGCCCTATATTCATTTTTTTAAAAATATATTTTTAATTATGAATGAAAAAGAAAAGAAAATAAATCTTGTTATAAAACATGTAACAAAGTTTATCTACTAACCTAAATTCTCCTTTCTGCCTTTTTTTCTTTTTTTGTCGGTGAATTTGGATTATCCATAATAACACCTGCAACTTCTCTGCTCCGACATATTTATTCTCAAAGCCCACTTCGAAAGTCTCTCTCTTTCTTTAGTATCATAATCATGGACGGTGGAGGAGCAGCTCAGTCTCACGTGGCGGTCGCCGTCTCCGGTAATACGAGGAAGAGAGAGCGACCTTACAAGGGAATTCGGATGAGGAAGTGGGGCAAATGGGTAGCCGAGATTCGAGAGCCCAATAAGCGTTCTAGGTTATGGCTTGGCTCTTACTCTACTCCCGAAGCGGCGGCCAGAGCTTATGACACCGCCGTTTTCTATCTTAGAGGTCCTACTGCCCGACTAAACTTCCCGGAGCTTCTTCAAGGAGAGAATTTCTCCGACCAAGATATGTCAGCTGCCACGATCCGGAAAAAAGCCACGGAGGTGGGTGCTCAGGTTGACGCTTTAGGCACTGCTGTTCTTAATAACCGCCACCGTGTTTTTGGTCAGAATCAAGAGACTGATCATCGGAATTATCATAACGGCGAAGCAGAGGAAGATAAGAGATTAAAGACTGGCGGCTGGTTATTGGATCGGGTTGACTTGAATAAATTACCCGACCCGGAAATCTCCGATGAATATTGGCAAACCAAATAAAGGCTGTTGCTAACGTACGCCTCCGCCTATTTCTCCAAATATTTAGCGCCGATTATCTTTCTTTTTTGCATTATCTGAAAATTTTAGGGCTTTTTTTTTCTTTTTCTTTATTGCGGGGTTGAGGAATTGTAGGCTATTTCTTTATTAAAAAATGCAAAATGTATATTACTACTCACTAATGATATTCACTATGTTTTCTATTATTAGTGAAAGTGATTTTTCACATTTCAATATTAATTAATGATTGATATATATATATATATATATATATATATAATTAACGTGCATATTTTAAAAGATTATTAGAATATTTTCAAAAATCAATACTTCAAATTTAAAGTATCATGTGTTTTTTTAAGATAATATTTCAAATTTAAGATATCAAAAATATATATTTTGCAATATTATTCATATTTTTGTTTATCATTATATAAAATCCTACAACTTATAAATAAATATAAAATATTCATCTTTAAATTATTAAATATAATATTTATTAATAAAATATTACACAATTATTAAAAAATATAACAATAATATCTTAAATAAAATTTAAATATCGTATTATTATTGGCATTACTACCAAAATGTCCCATATATATTCTACTACTGCATCTTAATAGTAAATGATATATTTTCTATTTTAATATTATAATTTTATTTTGTATGTTTATAAATATATAATTTGTAAAGATAAAATATAGTATTAGTAAAATAATTAAAGTAAAATCATAAAATATAATAGCACTAAAATAATTAAAATAAAATTTAAAATTATTATTTAAGAATAATAAATAAATATAAAGACTAAAAATATAAAAAAAATTGATACTTTAAATTTGAGTATTGAAATAATGATAGCTTAAATTTAAGTTATTATTATTTTATTACCTTAAATTTTGAAAATTTGAAGTATTTTTATAATAGAGGATAGCTTAAATTTGAGAATTTTAAATAGATGTCTTTAGAGAACATGATACCAAATTGAATAATAATAGTAGACAAAGTATGACCTACATGCATATCATATCATATAGAATCAACTTGGCATAGTCTAATATATATATATATATATATATATTTGTATTAATAACGTCCACATTTTTCGTTTTCTATCAATTCATGATGTTATTATATACAAATGTAATGCATATATTTGGATAAGATTTTGAGTCATGGGGGACTTTGGGAAGTTTTGTTTTTGTATTCTGCTCCATTTCTATTTCTTCTGTGGGTACCATTTAGATTTTATATGCTCTATCTTTTTAAGTTTCGACAACTTAAAGTTCTCTTATATATTAGTTAATCCAAATTATTGTTATCCTAGCATTTATTTTCATAATTACTTTTATAAACCTATATGTTGCAAGGATTATTTTAGTACTTATTTTATTTTTGTTTCTTATTATTACTAAGAGTTCATTTGATATTTGGAATGAAAAAACTAAAATTAATTTATATGAATACAAATATCAAGGCTTCTATTGGAAACTAGTAAAAAAGTAACAAAATACATGAAAATGAAGCATGTTAAATAATTTATTATTTTGTTTTCACATGCATGAATATATCAATATTTGACATATATATTATATAATTACAGAAATCTTAAGTATTAGCATGGACGTTAAATATCGGTAAAAACCCAATAGATACCCAAAATCTTATTAGAATTTTAAACCTAAAGCATGTCTATAATTTAAAGTGGACGGATTTTTTTATCCTGAATTTTTTGGAGAACAAATCCCTTCCAGCGTGAATCGAATTTGTGAATCCCTTCAGAATTTAAGTAGTAAAGAACTAAATAAATATAAAAGAAAGTAAAAGATACTTAAAATATCAAAACTTTAAGAATTAAGTTTTTTATAAACTCTAGAAATTTATAAAATAAAATTTATTATATTTTGGTTAAAAAATTATATAGATAAAAAGCAAGAAATTTTTTTATAAGTTAATTTTTCCTAAAATATTATTACATTATTTAAAAAAGTGAAATATAAAATAATTTGTGTGCTATTGAAGCTATAATACCACATAGATATTTTCTAATTTTTTAATAATTTCATATTTTTATAAATATTATATTTTTAAGAGTTTTTTTACAGGGTTTTAATTGTTTTTATAATTACTGGCATTAATAGATGCTTTTTTGAAATAATTAAAAAGAAAACGCAATAAAAATGGGTTAATTTTATGGAGATGGATTTCTAACAAAGTAATTTTAGTCTGAGTGATTAGTGCTTTTGGTGTACTTTAGAGATGATTTTTTTTCTCTCCATTATATCCTTAATTTTCTATATAATTACACTATCATTTTTTCTCTCCTGACATGAGTCTGATTTTCTCATTTCCTTGTTTTTTTCACCTCCAATCTTTAAAAATAATTACTTGATA
>OVBE01015302.1:0-11553 GCA_900406425.1 Iberis pinnata | reverse complement strand
TCATTCATCAGATTTCGTAGCAGCCTTTCATCAGAGTAGATCTAGGATTACATCAGGTTCAGTATTAGATCTTTTCTGAATTCAGATTCTCCAACATACCGCATTTTTGAGGACGGCAATCGCAGAGTTATCGGTGACTACTACTCGGGATATCACCTCTTTGAATCTGTTGATGAGTTTTTGGAGGGGCTCATTTGGACCCTGGGTCATGCTCCACATGTCTGCATCTGAGATGTCCCTCTCGATGTATACTGAGTAGTGTTTTAAGAACACCATGTGAGTGCTGGTCCCTGGAGGTGCTCACTGAACAGCTGGCAGTACCCTACGTAATTTTCATGTTCGTCGAATTGCGCTCGTCCGACTGCGATTCTGAAGGCGGTCATGTACGCGTTGGGATCCGTCTTTCCTTCGTAAAAAGATATTTTGATTTTTCTAGGGTTATGCACTTTAGCGTTCTTTATGTGCACGGCATATGGGCTTCAGAGTGTTCCTTCCATCAGTCGGTCCAACTTTGGCGCCAAACTTATAGCTTGATGAAATTTGGAGTTCTTTTATGGGACGACCTGTTGTAGGGAGTCTTTCATCTCCTGGATCTCCCTGATCGATCGTTGAGGTCGCTTTTTGGCACGGGAAGGTGGGGTACGGGTGTCGTCCTATTATGCGTCTGATTCTCCCTCGGAATCCTCGGATAGGTCGGTTCTGTCTCTTTTGTCCTCTGAAGTCTCGAGGCTCGGGGTGCCACTCGGCTGCTCGGTTTCGCCATCGGGTTGATGATCTCTTTGGTCGGATTGTTCTCCCTCGAGATTTCCGTTAGGTGGGGTCTTCGTGGTATCAGCGCGACGTTCTCGCGTCTTAACTGAGCGCGAGGTTGGAGTGAAGCGTAGCCTCCTGGAGTATTCTCTCGAGATGGGGTATCGCCGTGTGGAAGTCTTGGTTGAGCGGTGTCGTGAAGACGTCGCTCAATCTAACCGTTTGGTCATTATTTTTGTTTGGTCCGCAGACTCCTTCGTCATCTGGTCGAGCCTGTCAAGAAAAGATCTGTTCAAGACATCTTGTATCTCCAGCTTCTCGGACATGGATTGTACGGATTGGAGGAGTGTTTGGATCGTGCTGGCATATCCGTCAGCTGGTATTGTGTGTTTTTTGTCATGGCAGAGTTGGATTTGGTTGCGGTTTTCCTTCTTGCGTTAAAGAACTATGCTTTCCCCACAGACAGCGCCAATTTGTGGATGCTAAAACCCACAATAAAGTTTTACCTAGTTATCTTAATGAGGAATTCATCGTTCTTGTCAAAATTAGAAAGAAGTCGCAACACAAACTCAGATCGCAAGAAAGAAAAGTATATTTTTATTGATTTCAACGATGTTTATAGAGAAGAAAAATAGTCAATTCTAAATCTTAGTTCGAAAATAATCCATCATAATACCCCCTGATCTCTCTTTCTTCTTGCTTTATATCCCCCTCCGTCTTGCTCGGGTTGTTCTGATCTTCTCGGGTTGTTGAGACTGCGATCTTGGTGTCTTCCCCCTATCTCAGAACTGTCACGATTTAGTCTTCGTTTGCTCGGCTCGTGCTCACCTTCTGTCCAGGTCGTCTACGACTTGAGCATCTGATCACTCGCTTTCCACGCCTAGGTAGAGATCTACTGGGTAAATTCTCTTGCACCCTGGTACACACTGAGCCGTTGTCCAAGAAGTGATACTAGTTGAAGTAGAATCTTGTTGAGGGGGTTTCGACACCAACAGATTAGATAATCCAAATATCTTTGTATTTACTAACCAAAAGTCATGAACTAGGTGATCAGGCTAATTCAAGCAATAAATATAAATCTAGACTAAGAACGTAACAACTTAAATCCATAAAGTCAAATCCTAACCATCATAACCTGCTTTCCCTGGGGAATCCCTAAAACCTAACAAAGAGACTACTCAGACATAGTCAAGAGATCAACAATCTTTGATAGAGAAAACATATTCAAAACCAGAATTGAATTAATGTAAAAAGAAAGAGTTTAGAATTCTTCTCCAAAATACATGTATCAGATTCGTCTCTCCTAGAAAATAAAACTTTGTTCTGGTTTTTAGTGTTTTGTGCTCAAATTTCCTCTCTAAAATAAAACCCAAGCTTCTGAATTATATAGAAGTCAAAAGAGAATAAAACATAAACCTAAAAACCTATGATAAGTCTTGAGGACGGAAACGTCTTTTTGGCAAACTTTATTAATCCTCGAGCATTTGGATCGATCGATCCATGTGTGGATTGATCGATATCTTCAATCACGTGCTGTACATGCTTCTTCTACGAGACAGTTTGACCAGTCTTCAGTAAAATCGTCATAACTTCTGATTGCCTAAATGGATTGACCTCAAATCACTTTCATATGAAAGCTAACTCACGTGGCCAGTTTGATTTAAAATCTCAGTCCATTCCATTCATAGAAACATCTCCAAATGTCGATCAACTTCCGGCTCTTCTGCTAAACTCTGCCTCTGCATTCGTCAAATTGTATCCACTTCGTGCATATAACCACCTTTTTTCTCCAGAACTTCTAAAATAACTAGAATAATGAAAATATACCAAAAAACATAGAAAACACTCGAATGATGACAAATAGCAAGTGTAAATACTCACTAAAAGTCATCAAAATCAAGTGATATAAGTAGTTACCTAGGTTCCATGAGGATGGGGGTAGACTAGTGTTGAATCATTATTTTTCCTAGATGCCTAAGTATATTGTCTATAGATCCCTTCTGTTTTACTGTTCTTCATGCTTATACTTTTTCTGATCAACTAAATCATATTAGACATTTTCACACCCAGAAGGTGTCTGATGAAATGTCTGAACAAGTGATTTCAGAGATTTGCATACCTAGCCTAAGAGATTAGATGTTTAGGGTGTTTATTGGCTTTAGTAGATTGGTTCTTCATGCCTTCTACGTAGTGTTCTGTTAATGAGAGTTAGATCTGGATATTGCTTAGGTTAAAATCATTTATCAAGAGATTGGACTTGGTTGTTTATGAATTTGCTGTCTAGGGATTAGCTCATTGTTTGAGGTATGTTAGTTGTCTAGGTAGTTCATAGACGATCACTGGTCAATTACCCCCATCCTTAGGAACCGGTTTTCCCTTGATTGCTTTTTACCCGCCATTTTTTTCCCTAATTTTACTCCCCTTGCTGTTTACCGTTAGTTTTTGTCTATGCATGTTAACTTTCATGTCTGGTTTATTTTTGCATGTTTTCTTGTTCAGTATGTTAGATAACAACTCATTTTCTTGTTTTTCTTGAATTAGTAGGCTCAATTACAACTAAAGTGGTTAATAACACGCCCATTTGGATTGACACCTATTCATACTGCAATGACATGATCGTGTGATTGGAATTTATCACGTAAAAAAATATTACTATCAATTTGGCGTTTTTTCCAATTGGGTGTTTGTTTGTTACATTCTGCATTTTGGATATATCGAGATCAAGTTCTTTTTGTATTCCCATTCTCACTTTCTTTTCTTTGTTTTCAAGTACTTCCAGCACTAACTCCAGTGTATGAACCTAAGAAGCAGAAGACCAACTGATATACTTCCACTCGTTGCAGACATTCGTGCTCTTGAAAGGGAACACCCTCGCGCTAGAAGGGCACAAGAACTTTTGGAGCACTTGAGAAGGTTGGATTTGCAAATGGAGGATATCAACAACAACGTTCTTCTTGGTGGTCGTTCTATTGGTGTTGGTGATGCACCGAACATACACACTCAACACCATGGGATTGCTCCACTAGCTGTGAACAAAAACAATTTTGAAATCAAGCACAGTTTGATAGCAATGGTTCAGGCGAACAAGTTTCACGGGCTGCCTATGGAGAATCCCTTGGATCATCTTGACGAATTTGACAAACTATGCAGTCTTACCAAGATCAATAGAGTGAGTGAGGACGCTTTCAAACTCCGCCTTTCCCCATTCTCTTTGGGTGACAAAGACCACCACTGGGAGAAGTCTTTTCCTCAAAACACCATCACCTCCTGGAACGACTGCAAGAGGGCATTCTTTGCCAAGTTCTTCTCCACTTCAAGAACTACCAGATTGCGAAACGACATCTCTGGATTTGCACAATGGAATGCTGAAACATTCTTTGAAGCCTGGGAAAGGTTCAAAGGGTACACGCTGCAGTGTCCTCACCATGGTTTCAACAAGGAATCCCTTCTTAGTACTCTCTGTTGAGGAGATCTCCCCAAGATCAGAATGTTACTTGATACAGCAAGCAATGAGAGCTTCCTGAACCAAGCTGTTGATGACGGTTGGGAACTACAATGAAGATTATGATTGAAATCCTAGGGGTGGCACTGCTTCTGGTGACAAAACAAGGAGGGACCTCAAAGCTTTGAATGACAAGTTGGATGAGATACTCCTTGCACAACATCATCAATTTCACTTCATCAATGAAGAAGAGCAAGTTCAGATCCACGGTGGGATGACTGCTCAACAAGAGGATATTAGCTACATTCAGAACCAGAGCAGCTACGACAAAGGGTTCGTCAACTACAACAACAACCCCAACATGTGCTACCGCAACAACAATGTAGAAAACCCTCAAGATCAAGTTTATCCACCTCAACAGCAACAACAAGCTAAACCCTTCATCAAGTATGGTCAACAACAAAATCATGGTTTTGCACCTAGGCAGCAAGCTCAAAATGGGTTCCAACAACATCAACAAGGAGGAGCACCTCCTGGTTTTACATCTAACCAACCTCACGCTAAACCTTCCAACATTGAAGCAATGTTACAAAAAATTCTACAAGGTCAGGCAAATAGTGCAATGGAAACATCAAAGAAGTTTGGTGAACTCCACCACAAGATAGACTACTCATTCAACATCATCTATGCAAAGATTGAAGTTATAAACTCAAGGGTTACTGCTATGAAAAGCAAGTCTGCTTCCACTTATGTTTTTGCCCCAACTACAAATTGTCAACTACAAATTGTCAACTTCTAGGAAAATCAATTCATAATCCAAAGGAGTATCCACATGTCAATGCCATATTCTTGGGAAGTACCCATGATCTTTCTTCTCACACTCGTCCTACTCCAATCACTAAGGACAGTGTAGATCAAGTGTGGGGGGATTTGAGTTTAAATGGAGCTGAAACTGCAACTTCTGCAAAAATTGATCCTTTGACATGGATGAAATCAAAGTCAACTGCCAGAGTCGAGTCTGTTCCTGGTGATAGGCTATCTGTTTCAAAGGAGAAGGAAACACCTTTTGTTCCACCACCTTATGTTCCAAGTTTACCATTCCCATCACGGTTCAAGAAAGAAATAATGGCGAAATACCCAGAAATCTTTGAGAAATCTATAAAAAAGGGGAAAGCTCAAGGAGTGTTGGTACCGAATGATGGATGCAGTGCCATAACAGCATAGAAGCAAGAAGATCCTGGCTCATTCACTCTACCATGCTCACTAGGTCTATTGACCTTCAACAAATGCCTATGCGATTTAGGAACTTCCATCAACTTGATGCCTCTCTCTGTTGCCAAGAAGATGGGGTTCAATGAGTATATAGTCTCCAACATATCCCTGATTTTAGCTGACAGATGCATCAGGAACCCTCATGGACTTTTGGAGAACTTATCCATAAAGATTGGAAATGTACATATACACATAAACTTTATGGTGTTGGATATGGACAAGGAACCAAAAGATCCACTAATCTTCAGAAGGCCATTTTTAACTACGGTTGGAGCTGTGATCAACTACAAGAAGGGGAACATCAGATTGAACGTGGGGAATGGTCCAAAGATGATTTTCAACATCAAGGACAAGGCAAAGAAACCCACAATCCAGGGTCATATATTCTTTATCAATGGGATGTATCAAGACAACCATGAAGATAGGTACTCAAGCAGTGACTCATTGGAGTATGATTTGATAAAGGACCCAAACAAGAATTCAGAGCATACAGAAGAATTTGGGGTTGTCAAGGAACCAAGTGCAAGAGTTTCTGCAGAGTTAGAAGAAACTAGAAAACTGGGGATAACAACTGATGAGAGAAAACTGCCCATTTCTGAAGAAGAAGATTCTAAGCTCGAGCACCAGCTTGAGTATATCCCACTTCTGAAACCCACTTCAGGCATAATCAAGGACCAGTTTGAGCGAAGCCTACCTGAGCAATCCACTTCAGGCACAACGTACTCTGAACACAACTTTGAGTTTCAAACCCCAACAATGGACCTCAAGAGTGGTGACCAAGTGTTTCTGCTCAACCCAATGCTTGAGCATTATCCAGGGAATGCAAATCCAAAATGCCTCTGGAACTTCATAATCAAAGACATTCTACCAGCTGGAACAGTCACACTTGTTGTGGAACCTGATAAGGGGTCAGAAATGATCTACCAAATCAACCCGAACAATGGTGGTTGGATAAGTCTAGGAAGAAAACCTGATAAAAGGACATCAATTCTCATTGGAGGACTGTCTTTGGGTCACTAGAGCCTAAACAGGAAGTCAAGATTATTGACTATAAACAAGCTTTCTTGAGAGGAAATTCCATGTCTATCTCTGTACATAGAAAATTTTCAAGTCATTTCTAGTTTTTCTTTTAACAAATTTAAGTTTTTGCTTTGTTTTGGGTCTTTCAAGTACCCTTGATCAATATTGTGGACACTTGATGTGGAGAAAAGAGGAAAGCAGAGCCAACTTGAGACATTCTTGGTCGAACCCAAAACGTTTCCATATCGAGGCCAAGAACAATGTTAATCAAGTTCACATCGAGCCAAGGACAAGGAGGACACATCACCTGGATCACCACTTCAGCCACTCTCTCCCACTCAACCTGAATACAATACCACTCCAACCCTTTTCACTATATATATCATAACATATTTTCCATTTATTGTTGCGTTTTGGTCCTAACTTCTCCTTCGGATTTTTATTATACAAGGGACTGTGTAATTTAAGTTTTGGGGAGAGTTTAGGAGGTGCTGATTATGTTTAGTTGTTTTTTTATTTCAATTTTGCATCTAAGGCATAGAAAAACAAAAAATTGATTTTTTTTAAATCGATTTTAAAAAAATAGAGTGGTCATGTAGTTGCATTAGCCTGTTAGGATTGATTTTAGGTCATCTGCACCTGCATAGGGAACTAGGACCTTGTAAATGTGATGCTTTCTTAGGTAGTATCAGTGCCCTGGTTATTAGTTGTCTAATGCATCCTAATTAAATTTGAAGTAAGACTGCACCATACTTGAAATGTGAAATTGCATAATCCTTTTTTTTTCTGGAACATGTTATGACATGAAGTTTATATCTGCTTATTAGAACCTAAAATTGACATTTAATTATCATGTTTATGTGCTAGATTTGAACTCATGGGTAGTATACACATACTTGGATTATCTTGCACCGTTTCACTACTCTTGTTAATCCAAGTAGACTCCCCACCCTTGAACCTTGCCTTCTTTCAAGCCATGAATTTATTACCGAGTGTCAGGTCTTTTATGGAATGAGCTTGGTAGAAAGTGTTAGGTTCGAACTGACCGAAATGGAATCTCATGTTGTTCTAGCCCATGCTTTTTGGACTAGATAGGACTAGATGGGGTTTGATTCTAGGTATCAAGGTGCTGGGTTGAAAAAGATGAAAACATGTTGGGAAGTTGGTAAAAGAAAGGATATGGTTATGAACCTTAGGAGAGGAAAGAAAAAGAAAAGAAAACAGAAATGTCTAGTAAAGGATTTGGGGAAAAAAGTTATGGAAAGTATGGTTTGTGCAGAAACAGAAAAAGAAAATGACAAGGAAAGAAAATGGTAAAAACCCAAGAAGTAAGTGAAAAAGCAAAAAAAGATGAGAAACCATAGGTACTAAAATCAGGAAGTCCCCAAATCCGCTAGAAATCGAATAAGAAAGAAACCTCTCCTAAGAAATGTTAAGGAAAAGATGAAAAAATGGGAAAATGTGAACCACTAAGATCACTTCGAAATTTAAAAGGGTAGAACTAGGGTCTCCTACCAGGTTTAAAATCAGGAAAATTTTAGTTTCAATGACTTTGGGTAGATGGGATTCTGTTCTTGTATGCATCTAAGTGTTCCTACCTTTAGCATTATACTAAAGCTCATTCCCTTTTTGAGAGAATCATTTTCTGAAATGCCAGCCAATGCATAAAGATGTCATTTTTATCCCTTAACCAGTCCTTTAGTCAAATGAGTTCATTGAATGTGCATGACTTGATCCATGGTTTCTGTTTAATGAATGTTAGAGAGGTAAATGGATTTGAATGCATTATGGAAGTTAGAACAGATCTGGAATAAACTTTGATGAGTATGGCTAAAGGTTTTAAGTAGGATGAGATTAGTCTGCATTCTAGAACTAGTAACATGGACATTGATATTATCTATTTTATCAGCATGTTTTGGTTCTATGTCTCCATTTTCAAACTTCTCTTCCAGGCTTCAGAATCACTTGCTTGAGGACAAGCGAGGATTTAGCTTGGGGGATTTGATGTCTCTGCATTTTAGTGGTTTTAAGAAGAAATTTACCATTATTTTAGAGTCATTTAGATGTCAACATGTTACATTTATAGGACTTTAATAGTAAGTTTGCATTTTTAGGTAGTTCTGCGTTAGCAGTCGCGTACATGTGCATTTGGAGGTATTTCAGGTTTATAGGGAGTTTTCAAAACAATATGACAATTTTGGAGAAGGAGAAGGAAAGACCAAGCCAACCCCTATGATTGAGCCACAAAAGCGTTCTCGTCGAGCCGCAATGTTTCATGATCGAGCCACCATCATTTTGATCGAGCTGCATGACCCGGCTCGACCTCTCGGCCTCGACCTCAGCTCCAACGCGCCTCGACCAGAACATTTCCCTGCCTCGACCAAGACTTCATTGCTGCATCCTAGCCTCGACGTGCCGCGTCCTCGCCTCGACGTGCGGCCTCAGCATGTCATCTCAACCAACTTTGCCTCGACGTGTTGCCTCGATGTGTTGCCTAGACCAAGTTGCACATCACCTCGACCAAGCTCCCTTACCACCTCTCGATCACGCCGAGCCTTCACCTTGATCACCTCCAAGTTCCCTCGATCAACAGCCTTGCTCGCCTTGATCACTCGACCAAAGAAGAAAGGCCTCGACCACGTCTTTCTTTCTGCCTCGATCAAGACCACCTCCATCACGACTTGAACCAACTCGATTCCTGTACAAACCAGACTTAAAGATTAGGACCAATCATTGCATTTCTTATCGTTTTTCTTTTAGTGAATTTAGGGCTTTTTTTAAGACCACTATATAGGCCCTAAACTCGCCTCCATTTAGGGGCATCCTTTCTTTTTTTCATTTTTAGTTTTGTCTTAGGTTCTTTTTTAGGTTTTTCTCTCTATTTTACTTTTGAATATTCTTGATGATAAAACCCATTATCCTTATGTTCTTCATCTTTTGTTTATGATTTCTGCTTAGTTGATGGCTTAAGATTATCTGGTGCATGTTGATCTTCTTTCTAATGCCTTTGATCCTGTTTCTCTGAGTTGATCTTCATTTTCTAGAGTTTCATTTTGTTTGTTGTTTATGATCACCATGGTTTTTCTGGGTTTATATTCTCACTGTTCTTAGTCATCTTCTCATAATTTCTGATTTTCCAGCTTTTGATCTTCATCTTCAGATATTCCTGTTCTTGTTGTTCTTTATAGTTTGACTTCTGATCCTGCTGTTTTGCTTAGTAGTTATGTTTTATGGTTTCCTTGATTTCATACCCACCATGTGTAGTGAGTAGTTACCTAGGTTCCATGAGGATGGGGTAGACTGGTGTTGAATCCTTCTTTTTCTTAGATCCCTAAGTTGATAGTCTATAGATCACTTTTGTTTCACTGTTCTTCATGCTTAGTCCTTTATGATCAACTGAAATCTGATATTAGACTTTTTTGCATACCTAGCCTAAGAGGTTAGATGTTTAGGATGTTTATTGGCTTTCACAGATTGGTTCTTCGTGCCTTCTAGGTAGTGTTCCGTTAACGAGAGTTAGTTCTAGATATTCCTTAGGTTGAAATCATTGATCAAGAGATTCGACTTGGTTGTTTATGAATATGATGTCTAGGGATTAACTCATTGTTTGAGGTATGTTAGGTGTCTAGGTAGTTCAAGGAGGATCACTAGTCAATTACCCCTATTCTTGGGAACTGTTTTCCCCCTTGATTTCTTTTTACCCCCATTTTCTTCCCAGCTTTTAGTTGACTTTCTTTTTACCATTAGTTTTTGTTTATGCATTTTAACTTTCATGGCTTGTTTATT
Organism: Iberis pinnata; assembly: GCA_900406425.1. Taxonomy (NCBI): domain Eukaryota; kingdom Viridiplantae; phylum Streptophyta; class Magnoliopsida; order Brassicales; family Brassicaceae; genus Iberis; species Iberis pinnata. The sequence continues at coordinate 1,283 of OVBE01015302.1, read as the reverse complement.
TTCTGCATGTTTTCTTGTTTAGGATTATTAGATAACAACCTATTTTCTTGTTTGGCTTAAATCAATAGACTCAATTGCATATAGAGTGGTTAATAACACGCCCATTTGGATTGACACCTATTCATACTGCAATGATACGATAGTGTGATAGGAATTGATCACGTAAAAATATTACTATCAGCACCAACTAATACTCCACTTCCCCTCCAGATTGACAAAGTGTAAGATCATACTAAAGACTTCCCCAACCCCATATACTTCTGTTGTCTTACAGGAAACCTCCAGTACCTGACATTGGAAAGACCAAATATATAGTTTTCTATTAATTATGTTTGCTAAAAGATGCATCAACCTTAAAACTCATATTTCAAATCGCTAAAAAGATAATATGCTATCTAAGATGGGTATCCCATTCAACAAAGACATGAATTTCACACTTAGAGCCTACATTGATTCAGACTAGGCTGGATGTCAACAAACCAGAAGATCAACATGGGGCTTTTGTACCTTTTTAGGAGACAACATCTTCTCCTGGTCCTCTCAAAAAACATTCAATTGTGTCTAAAAGATCAACAGAAGCCGAATACATAACATTATCATAAACATCATCTGAGATCACATGGATTAATTTTATGGTGAAAGAATTGGGAATACCTCAAGTGAAGATCCCAAAATTATATTGCGACAACCAATCTTCACTATACTTGACGAAAAATCGAGCGCTTCACAATCGAAGTAAACACTTCGGCACAGACTTTCATTATGTTCATGAGCATGTGGCTTTGGGCTCTCTGACTCTCAATCACATCCCAAATCAGTTCGAGACCACCAATATGTTCACAAAGTCTTTAGCGTATACTCTAATGCTCTCTTTGATACAAAGTCAGCATGGACAACCATCCAGCTTTTCCGACACCGAGTTTAAAGGGTATTGTAAGAGAGAGTGGAGAGATTCTTCCTCAGGAAGAAGCTTTCTCCTTATGGGCCATGACTAGAAACCCAAAACCAATGAAGAAGCTGAGCACAAGTCAAAAGCCCATTTTGAAGACAGAAGCGAGAGCTTCATCTCCTTCAACCTGAAAAATGACAAAGATTGTGAACATTAGTAACAAATTCAAAAAAGCTACAAAAGCAAAAAACATATTGCAGAGACTACAGTTGTCCCATTCCATTACACAACAAATTCCAACACTGACTGAACAATATATTAGTGACAAGTGGATAAACAGAGGCGAATCTAGAACATTATTTTATTGGGGACACAAACATTAAACTAATAAAAA
>OVBE01015301.1:0-11554 GCA_900406425.1 Iberis pinnata | reverse complement strand
TTTTTGTGTTTTTTTTTTTTTTTATATATATATATATATATATATATATATATATATTATCAACTAATTAATTTTAAAAATTGAGGATAGAAAATAAAAATATTACTTTTTATCTTGCACAACTACCAAGATATCAATATCACTCTTTATTTTCTCCCTTTCTTTTAAGGGCAAAATGATATTTGTTGAGAGTGAAAATACACCAAAAGCAAGAAGTACACTAGAATGTAAATATTTTAGTTTTAGGTACATTAGAATGTAATTTCTCCATGAAAAATAAAAAATATTACTTTTTATCTTGCACAACTACCAAGACATCAATACCACTCATTTTTTCTCTCTCTTCCTTATATGGACAAAATAATAATTTGTTGAGAGTGAAAATACACAAAAAGCAAGAAGTACACTAGAATGTAAATACTTTAGGTTTAGGTACATTAAAATGAGCTGTTCTCATTAAAGAACTAATTCCCAAGGTTTCAATTGATTTATCTGAGACAACAGTAACATGAAAACAAATTTATTGGTGAAGACGGTTCGCACATCAACTCGACTTTTTAATTACATGTACTAGAAGATGATCTGCGTATTGCGCGGTATAATATTATAATGTACTAGGGGTTGTCTTTCCCTTTGGGCGAATATTATATTTATATTTTTTTACTTGGAAAATTTACATATTTGTTTGTACATAGTTCCTTTATGCTTTTATGTGTTTTCCTTGTATTTGCAACTTATAGTATCCATTTTTTGTTTTATCGGTTTTTATTGTTTTCAAACTATTTTCTTAATTAGATACGTAATTTTTTTCTAAGACATTTGTAGGTCCGACCGCAGAATTTGTTACTATGAACCCTTTAAATGAATGAAGTTGAACAATTTTGTTGTATCTTTATTTACACATCTCTTTTCATCATTTTCGGTAAATTTTATTTTGTAACCATTAGTATATATGGAGGAAGATTTGTTTGCTAATCTGTTTTTTTATTTATTTGATCTATTGATAAATTTGTGGATAATTCTTAATTCATATACTTTCTTTTGTCTCATACTTTTGGCTATATTTTTTGCATTTGGTTTGTTGAGTGTTCCTCGAAGTTTTATTGTTAGATCATTTGTTGGTCATATGCATCTTCTTATCTTTTTCTTCTGTCGTGTTCCATTTTTAAACATTCCACGAGTTTTAGATTAGATAATTGTTTTATTGAATTCTTTATTAAATCCTATCTTTATTATAATGGATTTATTTAATTAAAACTATAAATATCTTTATCTCTTTTTTCCCCTCTACAATCATCACTTTTTTTCTCTCACATTCTCCCTAAATGTTGTTTCCTCTCTTTCATCCATGTTATAATATTCATTTTCGTAGAGTTATTATGACTATTCTAACTAATTGCCTTGTCTGTCTCATGTATGTTTGGGATGATTTAGGCTTTCTCTTCTTTCGCTTTTGTGTAGTGTAGATTATGAGTTCTTTTAGTTTTTCGTTATTATTGTAGTTTACAAAACGTCAAGGTAATTCAACATATTACTCAACTTTTAGGATTCATAAACGCAATTTGTCTTTTTATTGCAAGTTGATTTCTCTAATATTTTTTGTTTATTCTCTTCATTTACTACCATTTGAGATTGCTTGTAATCTGCACATATATGACTCTTTAGTTTACAAGAAATGAGGAAGTTGAACTATATATTAGGGGCGGCATTATTATCTTGATATGAAATCCGATATGGGATTTACTCGGATCCGTTCTGGAAAATTAAGATATATGAGGAGTCCGAATTCAAATCCGGATGGTAAAATCTAGGATCCGGATCAGAATATTAAAATTTATAAGTCTGGATATCCGAGTCTATATTTATTAAATATATTAAATATTTGTTATTTTATACAAGAATTCCTTAAAATACTATAAAAAAGAAGTTCAAACATCAAAAGTGAAATTTAAGGTTTTATAGTTTAAAACTTTGGGTTTGATTTCACTAAATAAAGTTTAGGCTTAAAATTTTTAGGTTGTTCAACAATTACCTCATCGTGAACAATCTCATTGAGAAATGCAATGTTGACATCCATTCGATGCGATTTTAAACCAACAAACATGTTATCCCCAACAAAAATCGAATATACTCAAGTCTGGAAATAGGAGCAAACATCTCATCAAGGTATATTCTTTTTACCTGTGAAAGCCTCTAAGCAACTATCATTTCCTTGTTTCATACCACATGATCATTTTCATTAACTTTATTCTTAAAGACCCACTTAGTGCCCACAACATTGATATCAACCTGCCTTGGTGTTAACACCCATACTCTACTTCTCTCAAACAGCTCCAACTCTTCTTCCATGGACCCAATCCTATACTTTTTAGCTAAGACAACCTTGTAGGTATTGAACTTCATCATTGATACATAGCATGTGATCGCACCATATCTTCGAAATTTATGTTGTTTCTTCCTTGTGGTCCACTCTCATCCTATATTCCCAATCACATCTTGCTCAGAATGGTTCTGAGGAGTACATGATGTGTTCACTGTATTAGGTTCTTCATCAAATACGTATTCATTATTCTGTGCTTCCTCCTGAACATTTTCTTTGGTGGGTACTAATGAATCTACAATGACGATTTCTTCTGAGTGACTTGCAACATTTTCAAACACACCATCGATTGTTTCTATCTCTATATTAGCCATCTTGTTGCAAAACCGACATGTTGTGTTTACCACTAAGTACCCACTAGGTTTCTTTCCTCTCCATAACTCGTATGGTGTGGCTTTGGCTCCCATTTCTTGTAGGGAACTATCTTTTTCTCTTATCACCATGTTCTGTTTTGGAGTTTTTGATGCATTTCTTGGTGAACAAAATTGATGTGAAGTACTCTGAACATTGCGACATCTGACTAAGCCTTTGTTTTGAAACTTTCCTCTCTAGTGTTCATTCTTCAACTGTAAGACAAGAATTTTGAAGCTGTCAACAATATCTGATTTATCCGTCAGATAGAATCCAAGTGGTTCTGGTGAAGTCATCAACCATGACATATATGTATCTTTTCCCAATAATACTCTTGACCTTATGATGCTGCACTTTTACTTGCTTACCCTTAGAGCACGATCTACAGAAAAGGTTGTCTTCCACTTTTAACTTGGGTATCCACCTGATTAGCTCTTGATTTGCTACTCTGATTAGTGTCCTCACACTCATGTCCCTAGACTTCCTATGCCACTATACCTGCTGGCTGGTGAATGTCGTTGTGAAACATTTTCCAGATGGATTCCTTATATGATAGATCTTTCCTGATCGCACTCCTTTGAGCTTAACCTCCCTTGTCTTATACACTGCATGACAACCATCTTAAGTGAATATAACAATCATTCCTTCATCACACAACAAACTGATGCTTATGAAATTTGCCTTGAGGCCTTCAACATAGTATGTGACACGTCATGAGGTTCTGCACAGCGTTCTTGAATATTCACTGGATTTTTCTGTGCAACGTCTCAAATTCTTATCAATCTTGCTGCATTTCCACTTGATCTGCCTAGGACACGTCATGAGGTTCTGCTCAGATATCCAGCATCTCCACTTGATATGTCTGTGCAACGTCCTAAGAGTCTGCTCAAGTTTTCTTACATATTCAGTATGAACCAATGTTTTAAAAACAGACCCGAAGATCAACCCGGATGACCTTTCGGGTCTATAGGTCAACCGCGAGTAAATAGTTTAATGATTCTTTTATTATTTAATATATGTTTAGATATATGTCTTTTATAAATTATTTTACAAAAAAAAACCAAATAAACTTATTGCAAGTCTAACAATTTTTATATAAACTTTAAATTAAATGATAAAATATGATAAATAATGTCTAACAATGTAAGCTAGTAATTCAAAATCTAGAATATTAGTATAAGAAAAACTAGTATAACAGTATGAGAAAAATAACTAATGTCAACAAAAAATCAACACATCGTTTTTATCAATCTTCATGTTTTTATATAATTTATGTCTTCTTTTTGGGTAGCATAATAACATTTTCATCATGTCTCTAAATTCACAAATTATAGTATATATTAGTCAATTATATTAATGCCAAAATAATATTTATATACAAATAAAATATTATATTTATTAATTAGAGTTGCACAGATCATATTGTATTAATCAGTATATTGATCTGATCTTTCTGGTTGACTTACGGTTTAACCAAACTCTTTTACCGGTTTTTTAAAAAAACGGTTTTTAAGAAAAATCTAACCCAGATTCTTTACCGGGTCACCAGTTTTGCCGGTTCAACTGCATATCTGAATCAGGTCGCGGGAAAACGCAAAACCAAAGAAATTACCGCAAAAGTAAAAATAGGAAGAAGATATGTACATACACAACATCAGTCTTGAGAAATGACTAGTCGCCAAAAATACGAAGATGGAATGGAGAATGCATGTGAAAAAACAAGAGATAAAGTTTTTAAAGAGAAAAGAATAAACCAAAACAAAATTAACTAAAAGAAAGGAAAAGTACGTTAATTTACGTATATTATAATAATTTAGTGAAAAATATACATCTTCTTATAATATAGTTATATATTGGTTATGTCTCTATTGCTGGTTGCTTGTGATACCTAGTGTAGTAAAGTTCAATTCTATTGAAAATGTAAGAAAGTTGTAATATTATAGACAAAACTCCTATAGGTTAAGCAATTGCAGGAGAAAAGACACGCTCAACAAATATTTTTTACCACTATAATTATGTAATTAACTATATTTTCTAAGATTTTAATTGGAAAAATTATATTATTAACTTCTAAAAGTATAATTTTGTAGTACTTTAGATTTTAACACTTTTACACTAACATTTTAAACCTTCAACTAAAATATTATTAAAAATCTCTCAAAACTCGTTAAATTTGATCAACACGATATTATTGATATATATATATATATATTGATAAAATATTATTGATATTTATTGTAAGATTAAATTTAAATGTAATTGTTATCATTGATGACATTAACCCACAAGCTTCATTAATTAAGTAAGAGAATTAAGAACTAACAAAAGTTATAGATAACAAACACATAAATTTTATGGTGATCGTTTTGCATACAAAAATAAGAAAAAGTTTTTACCAAGAAAGAAAACAAAATTTTATATCATGTTTATCGGTTATGGAAAATTCAATACCTCGATTTAATGTTTTGGTTTAATAATGTAATGGCTATGAACCAATGGTTTAGTTTGTTATGTACTTTGTACTTATAGTCGTCTTAGGCTACAGAGAGAAGGTAATCAAAAAGAATATTTTATCATCTTCTTCTCTCATAATTTCTTGTACAATTTTTCTTTTACTGTGAGTCATTGTATTTTCGGATTGATCTTTCTCTTTTTTAGATCATTCTCTAGATCATTGATTTCCTTTTCTTATTACTCTTGGTGAATACCTAGAGAAGGATTTATCTCTTACTTATTTTTCATTTCATTAGTATCAGAGCTTTTTGTTCCTTCGACCTAACAAAAATGGGAAACACAAGACAACCCTCCATGATTGAGATGAACAAGAAGCTAGAGGAAATGGCTCAGTTACAATCTAAACAGACTGAGGAGCAGAAACGGAGTACTGATGCTCTAAGGGATGATTTGAGCTCTTTGAAAAAGATCATATCTCAGTACTTTTCAGAAACCAAACCCAAATCCATCCTCTTCTTCCACAGCTCCACCACCACCCCCTCCACCACAACCAGATCCTTCCGAGTTTCCAGCGACAAACTTGGGCGGCCACAACTCTTTTCTCGGAAATGGGTCTCATGAAGACTCCTATGGTGTGAGTCCTAACCTTTCCCAAGTTGATTTCCCCAGATTCGATGGTTCTTTGATTCGTGAGTGGATCTATCATTGTGAACAATTTTTCATGGTTGCTAGTACACCACCGGAGAACAAGGTACGTTTGGCTGTTATGCACATGACCGGAAGAGCTTTGCAATGACATCATACTTTTATGTCCACCAGATATGGTTCATTCCCTTCTTGGCCAGAATATGTTATTGAAATCTCATCTAGATTTGGGGGAATGTTCGATGATCCCCTAGTAGAGTTGGTAAACACTAAACAACTCACATATTCCGTTGAAGATTTCTTAGAATGCTTTGAATGTGTTTTGACTCGTATCACTCTACCTGCTCCTTATGCCCTTAGTAATTTCCTCACAAATATGAACCCTCACCTCTCTTTACACGCTCACCAATTTAATCCTCTCACAATCTCTGATGCAACTAGAATAGCCAAACTACATGAATCATCCCTCGCCTACACACCCATCAAACAAAACAGAGCCCCCTTCAATCCATACCCCAAAACAAACACTCAACCATACTACTCCAAAAAACCTTCATCACCATTGTTACCTACCCCTCCTCTAAACACTAAACCTCCTTTTTCCTCCACCACCACCACTGATAAACAACCAAAGAAGTTCTCTTATCAAGAGATGCAGGACAAAATGTCAAAAGGGTTATGTATGTTTTGTGATGAACCTTATACTCCAGGCCATCACCTTAAACATAAGCGTTCACAAATCTATGTGCTGGATGGTGTAGACGGAGACGAATCTGACATTGATGAAGATATCGATTCTACACCTATAACCACAGACTTGGCAACCTCTAGTGAAAACTCTCCAATCATATCTGTCAATGCCCTTAATGGTTCAACAACCTTTAACTGTATGAGGGTACTTGGGCAATATGGGAAACGGAAATTGTATGTGCTAATTGATCCTGGAAGCACACACAACTTTCTGGATATCAATGTTGCTAATGAGCTTGGTTGCTTACTTGAACTTGTCAAGTCTATGCTTGTGGCAGCTGCTAATGGTAGCACGATGCTCTCTAAATAAAAGTGCTCCTCATTCTCTTGGACTATGCAGGGGTATCACTTCAGCACTGAAATCCGCACTCTGCCCCTTGATTGTTGCGATTTAGTGCTAGGTGTACAATTGCTTACCATTCTCGGCCCTATTTGGTGGGACTTTTCAATCTCAGAATGAAGTTTAACATTCAAGGACATAAACATGTGCTGAGAGGTGTTACCAAAGCAGGCTGCAAGGTAATACGGGGTGGCAATCTCAACAAGTTGATGTTACTGGAACCTCAGATCGCCTTAATTCAAGCACATGAGATCTCTGATTCTTTAGACCACCGTACCTTAGAACTAGTGACATTGTTCTCCCATGTGGCTGTCACAAACGCTACTATGAGTGTAAACCCAGGATTAAACTTTATTACAGGAGTTTCCTGACATATTTGCTATACCTACTCACTTACCACCATTTAGAGAAGGGTTTGATCATCGAATCCCTCTGGAGAATGTTGCTAATCCAGTCAATTTACGTCCTTACAGGTACTCATCCTTGAAGAAGGACACAATTGACAACCTGATTCAAGAGATGCTCTCTCAAGGAATCATTCAATGTAGTACAAGTCCATACGCTTCACCTATTGTTTTGGTGAAGAAGAAAGATGGTACATGGCGATTATGTGTGGACTATAGCGGTTTTAACAAGAAATCCATCAAGGATAAGTACCATATCCCTCTATTAGAAGACTTACTTGATGAGCTTAGTGGTGCTAAGTATTTCTCTAAGCTGGATTTGCGGACATGCTTTCATCAAATACGCATGTCACCTGACGATGTGTATAAAACTGCTTTCAAATCACATCCGGGTCATTATGAGTACTTAGTCATGCCTTTTGGCTTGACTAATGCCCCATGTACATTCCAAGGGCTAATGAATCATGTTTACCAGATTGTTTCAAGGAAGTTTCTTCTAGTTTTCTTTGATGACATACTGGTCTACAGTCCAGACTAGGATTTGCATTTAATACATTTAAAATCTGTGTTCTCAATTCTTCGTGATCAGCAGCTTTATCTCAAGGACTCCAAGTGCACCTTTGGTGCTACTATTATAGAGTATCTTGGCCACTTTATCTCTTCCAAGGGAGTAAGTACTGATCCAGCTAAGATAAATGCTATAAAGAGTTGGCCAACACCATTAAACCAGATACAACTTCGAAGCTTTTTGGGTCTTGCTAACTATTACAGATGATTCATTAAGGGATATAATTCAATTGCAAAACCTCTTTCTGTATTGCTCAAAAAAGATGGTTTTACATGATCAGATTCTGATAAAACTGCATTTAATAATCTAAAGGCAGCCCTTATATCTTCTCCAGTCCTGGCCCTACCTGATTTTGAGAAGACTTTTGTGGTAGAAACAGATGCTTTAAACACTGGTATAGGTGTTGTATTGATGCAAGATCATCATCCCATCTGCTATATCAGCAGAGCTCTTGGTCCTCGTCACCAGGCCTTATCCGTTTACGAAAAGAAGTTGATGGAAGTGGTTTATGCGGTCTAGTATTGGAATGCTTATTTAGCTCATAATTTTTTTATTATCAAAACAGATTAAAAGAGCATCAAGTACATCATGGAACAGAAAATTACAACTCCCTTTGAACACATGTGCCTTTCTAAGCTAATGGGGTACAACTTTTAAATCCAACACAAACAAGGGAAGGAAAATTTTGCTGCTGATGCTCTTTCTCGGGTTTCAGGCTCCCAATTGCTCAGCATTACTCTGTCTCAGGCTCATGATGGCTTCTTTGATGAGATTAAGCAATTATGGCAGACTGATCCCCATCTCACTAAGATCATTGCAGAGATTAATGCCAAGCCTTCTGCTCATCCTTAATACCCGTTTATTAGAGGTGAGCTACGCAGAAAAGGTAAACTCGTCATTGGCAATAATCCAGATGTTAAACTTCAAATTCTCCGATGGTTACATGACTCTTCTTTGGGTGGACACTCTGGTAGGAACGCAATATTACACAGAATCAAATCTTTGTTCTACTAGCCACATATAACATTGGAAGTCCAACAATATATTCGCAATTGCCTTGTCTGCCAGCAGAATAAATTTGATCTGGCTGCTAAACTAGGTTTACTACAACCACTACCAGTCCCTGTAGGGGTTTGGAACTCTATCAGCATTGATTTCATAGAAGGACTTCCACCTTCTGCAAGCTTTCATTGCATCCTTGTGGTTATTGATCGGTTAAGTAAGAATGCACACTTAATTTCACTCTCTCGTCCATATACAACTCTAGACGTTGCTCAAGCTTACCTCAACAATGTATTCAAATTACATGGGATGCCTACTGATATCATAAGTGATCGAGATCCTACCTTTTTAAGTGACGTTTGGAGGGAGTTATTCAGGGTACACGGAGTGGATTTACAGTATTCTACTGCCTACCATCCCCAAACAGATGGTCAGACAGAAGTTACCAATAAAATCTTGGAAACATACTTAAGGTGTATGACTGTTGATGCTCCTGCCTCCTGGTCCAAATGGTTACCTCTTGCATAATGGTGGTACAATACTACCTATCACTCAGCCATTAACTGTACACCTTATGAAGTAATCTATGGCCAGCCTCCTCCTCTTCACCTTCTCTACTTACCAAGTGAAAGCTCATCCTCTGTAATTGATCGTAGCCTGTAGAAAAGAGAAGAAATCATTAATCTCCTGAAATTTCACCTATTACGGGCACAAAACAGAATGAAACAACAAGTTGATGGACATCATTCTGACCAATCATTTAAAGTAGGAGACTATGTCCATTTGAAACTCCAACCATATAGACAGAAATCTCTGAAGAACAAGAAGGTTCCCCATAAGTTGTCCCCAAGATTCTATGGTCTTTTCAAAGTCACGGACAAAATTGGAACAGTGTCATATCGCCTGGAACTACCTTCTTTTGCTGCTATCCACAACGTATTACACGTTAGTCAACTCAAGATCTGCCCAAATCCACCAACATCAGCTCCAGTTCTGCCTCAATTCTTATTGGATGCAAGCTCTACAAAAGCTCCAGAACGTATACTTGAGAAGAAAATGGTTAAACATCACAACAAAGCTATTACCAAGGTATTGGTTATGTGGCAAGGGGAATCACCAAAACAAGCAGCTTGGGAGTATTATCAAGATTTTATCGCCAAGTTTCTTGAATTTGATCCTTGAGGACAAGGAGTTTCTCAACAGAGGAGTACTGTTATGGGAAATTCAATACCTCGGTTTAATGTAATGGCTATGAACCAATGGTTTGGTTTGTTATGTACTCTGTACTTATAGTCATTTTAGGCTACAAAGAGAAGGTAATCAAAAAGAATTTCTATCATCTTCTTCTCTCATAATTTCTGGTATAATTTGTCCTTTATTGTGAGTTATTGTATTTTCGGATTGATCTTTCTCTTTCTTAGATCATTCTCTAGATCATTGATTCCCTTTTCTTATTACTCGGTGAGTACCTAGAGAATGATTTATCTCTTCCTTATTTTCCATTTCATTATCAATGGTCCCCGATGTTTCTTGTGTGGGAAGGATAGAGAATCCACAAATCATCTTCTCTTTTTGTCGCTTTACGGGTATCCTATGAACAGTATCCGAGATCCTTCATCAGGTCAACGGTTTTAGTACTTTAGTTTTTTTTTGTGCAAATTTCAGCTTCATTACTTGGTATGAGTATAGCTTGGTAGAGTTGGAAACTATAACTTATAGACCTAAGATTATAAGAAGGTAAATGATGAGATTAGCTTATGGAAGCAGACCCAAAGTATTCATGTTGTTTTGGAGACAAATTCTTTGCCTCCAACATGAACAATCTCTTTATCATTGCAGATCTCGTCTGGACCGTGACTCAAATGTGACAATTTATGTGGGAGCATCGTGGATTATAAAAATTGTCATGAGAGTTTTTCTATTTTATCGTATGAGATCATTTTCAAGTATTTCCTCATATTTTCATGGAAAATATAAAAGTACTAGTTGGCCTTTGAATGCATCGTTGCACATAGAAGAATCGAGTTATTTTTGCTTTGGTTGCAGCTGACATAGTGAGATGCTAAATCGACCGAGAGCATGACCATTATTCCTTCATCTTTCATCTAGATTTCTTAAAATATTCCATATGGTTCCCTTTGCTCAAGCCCTTGTAATTAGTTATTTGATTGGTTATGTCTTTGTAACAAATTATCCAACCGACCCACGTTCTTCATGTTTTGGTTTCTCTTTTCACAACTTTTTTATTGTTCTGTTTTTAGATAAAATTTACCGTTAAAATTACTTTTTCAAAATGCATTTTAATACAATAATATATATTATATATGTATATATGATAGAAGTTTGACATATTCGTTTATTTTCTTATAAATTGTGAAATACTGAAACACATGCTGTATTTTATAATTTGAATCATAACATTTACAAAAAATTAGTATTTTAATGAATAAAATCAAAATATATGGAAATAAAACATAAAAGTAAAATTTAAATATGTTGTAATATAATACATAATTTTCTTTTTCAAATGATTGGCATCAATAATATTCATTTAAATAACAGTTTAGTAAATTAAAAATAAAGTTTCTTATAAACACTAAGCGAAAAATGTCGCTCAAAAAACAGTTATTTATATATATATATATATATATATATATATA
>OVBE01015299.1:0-11555 GCA_900406425.1 Iberis pinnata | reverse complement strand
ACCCAATTTTAATAAAGTGTTAACCATATCATTAGTCAATAGCCTATTATGTAAATGACATGGTGGCCTTGGCGGGTTACCTGGTAGCCATTGGTCGTGCCAAATTCTCGTTGATCGTTCATTGCCTATAACTTGTCTCAAGCCTGTCTTTAATAAATGACGGCCACGGAGTAAGGATTGTCATCCATACGATGATAATACACCACAAGTATCCTCAAGAAAAGAAGTTATTGGGTAATAACGTGATTTGAGAAGACGTGCTAGGAGGCTGTGAGGATTTTGAAGAATTCTCCATCATTTCTTGCCCAGTAAAGCATCGTTGAAGGTGGTGAATTCCTTAAAGCCCAAGCCCCATTCACGTTTTGGAACACATAACCTATTCCACGCATACCAATGAATGCCTTTAGATGATGGCAAAGTCTTCCACCAATAGTCAGCACACAACAAGGTGATGGAGTTGCAAATCAAAACAGGAAGCTTAAAGAAATTCATTGAATAAAGTGGTAAGGCTAAGGCCATTACTATTTATAAGACCTCTTTCCCACCATGAGAAAGGAATTTGTTACTCCATGTCGCCAAACGTTTCTTCATGTTTACCATTATAGATTGAAACTAGCTGATCCTTCCACGACCAAATTGAGTGGGAATTCCCAAATACTTCCCAAAACCGATGGTATTAAAGATTTGGAACGACGAACAAATTTGAGTGCAAAGAGTACATGGAACACGAGCCCCAAAGGAGATGGCTGACTTAGCTTGATTAACCTTTTGTCCATAAGCCTTTTCGTATTGATGAATTATGTTTTTGAGATGATGACAAGATCTAGTCGAAGCCTAACACGTGAAGATTGAATCTTCCGCAAATAAAAGATGTGTAACAGACGGGGAGGTACGACTCAGTTTTAATCCAGTTTTGACGCCATCCATCTCAACACCATGGAGCATATGCGTAAGAACTTCCAAACATATAATAAATAAATATGGGGCAAGCGGATCCCCTTTCCGAAGACCACAAGATGGGATAATATGTCGACGAGGCTCTCCATTTATTTTTAATTGAATATGTAACAGAGCGAACACATAACATGAGCCAACCAATCCATTTAGTCGAGAAATCCATCTGATGTAAAGTCTTTTGGAGGAAATCCCATTCAGGACGGTCATAAGCTTTAGTAATGTCTGTCTTAACAACCATAAACTAACTAGTCCGTCTTCATTTCAACTTCAGGCTATGCAGAAGCTCATGTGCAATCATCACATTATCAGTGATTGAGCGTCCCGAAATAAATGTTGTTTGTTCCTCCGATATAATAGATGGCAAAATCATCTTAAGCCTGTGAACTAGAATCTTTGAAATGATCTTATAACTAATATTGCACAAGGATATTGGCTGAAAATCACTCGTACGAGTTGGTGCTTGTATTTTGGGAATCAAACAAATAGTTGTATAGTTTAGGCCATCATGTAAGATAGTATTATCAAAAAATTGAGTGATCTCTGGTACAAGTTGTGCCTTAATATGATCCTTATAAAGCTGCTAGAATAAACTAGAGAAGCCATCATGCTACGATCCTAGATCCTAACTCTGATGAAAGGCTCGATGACAAGCCAAATGGCTCGGCAATATGGAACTTCAGACTTCTATTAGGCTTCAGACAGCCTAGGTAACGTCTCGGACTAGCTGTTGGCTCGAGAGGATGTTACGGTCGGGTCTTGCGGCGAGAGTTGGGCTGGTCCAACTTGGGACAAGGAAAAGCGGTTGGACAGGCTGCGGCTATAGGATACGGCCTGGAACGATGCTCGAGTGGGATGCGGTTAGCGATAGGGCCAAGACTAATGTCTAGTCTCAAGCTGATGGTGATTTGTGAAGGGAATTAGGTAGTTTGTAGTGATTTTGAATAAAAGAGAATGAAGAGAACTTGATTGCCTTATGGAATAGACAATCAAGGTTGCAGGCATTCTGAATCCTTTACGGATATAAGATTGTCGGGATTCTAAATCCAATGAGCGAGAGTTTCAATGAGTGTTCCAAGAATAATCTAAATTTTGACATAAAACTTTGCTAAAGAACAAAGAGAGTTCAAAACTTGTATTTAAAGGCACATGAGCCTAGGGCTTTCTAACATAACCCAAAACTACGAAGCGTGCAAGCCTCTAAAAGAAAAACAACAAGACTTGTAAATTAAAAGGAAAGCTTCTAGAAATTGTACCTTGGAAAGGAAGTTTCAGCTTCTAGAAGGCTTCTTATTTCGCCAAGTATATAAAATACTTATGCAAAATATCCTTTCAGAAAGCTTTAACGAAAGTAGATAACTTGCCTCGTTAAAACCTTAGTGATTGGCCAAAACCCAAGGTGGGAAAAGACGACCATCTCTACTAAGGACAAAAGAGTGCAGGAATTACCCACTTAGCTAACCGATCAGATATCTGGTTCTTGTGGGCTGACAAGCCTGAACAACTGATATGTTTCGCAGGCTTGATCTTCTTGGTCTGAATGTAGCATCACGTGGGCTTATTGCGCCAGCTCCCTTGCTTTAGATCTCGTGATCCTTCCTTCAGGTTCAAGCTGCTCTGGTTCAAGCTCTGGTTCAGGTTCTGGTTTGTCTATGATCACATCATCCTCCCCTTCTTGAAAATGATTTGACCTCAAATCGGAATCTGCAAGATAAGGAATCAAATCAGAACCATTGAATGAACTTGAGGTTTGATAATTCCCTTTTAAGTCGAGTATGTAGGAATTTTCGTTGAACTTCTGAATAACTTCAAAGGGACCATCAACTCGCGGCTTCAGCTTGGACTTTCTCTCTTCTGGAAATCTTTCCTTGCGTATATGAAGCCAAACCAGATCGCCGACTTCAAACAGCATCTTCTTTCGCCCTTTGTTGGCATGCTTTTGATATTGATGCGTCTTCTTCTCAATGTTGATCCTAGCTTGTTCATGTAGCTTCCGAATCTGTTATGCTTTCTTTTTTACATCAGCACTGCAACGTTCTTTTTCAGGCAAAGGAATCAAGTCTAGAGGGGAAATGGGATTAAAACCATAAACAATTTCAAAAGGTGAGAAAAGAGTTGAAGAATGCTTAGCGTGGTTGTAAGCAAACTCCACGTGAGATAGACACTCTTCCAAAGCCTTTAGATTTCTTTTGATCATTGCTCTTAAGAGCGTTGATAATGATCTGTTGACGACTTATGTTTTTCCATCGGTTTGTGGATGAAAAGTTGTAGAGAAAGACAGCTTCGTTCCTAGTTTCGCCCAAAGAGTGCGCCAAAAGTGGCTCAGAAACTTTGTGTCATGGTCTGAAAATATTGTCTGAGGCATTCCATGCAGCCTTACAACTTCTCTGAAGAATAGATTAGCTACACTCACAGCATCATCAGTTTTGTGACTAGCTATGAAGTGTGCCATCTTGATGAACCTGTCAACAACAACTAATACCAAATCTCGACCATTTTTGGTCCGAGGAAATCCAATCACAAAATCCATAGAAATATCAGTCCATGGTTGAGAAGGGATAGAAAGAGGAGTATATAACCCGGTAGGTTGTGACTTACTCTTGGAGAGCTTGCATATGGCACATCTTTCGCAAATCCTCTCAACATTCTTCTTCATGTTTGGCCAATAAAATCTAGATTCCAACCCGAGAAGTGTCTTGGTTACACCGAAGTAACCAGCAAGGCCTCCAGCGTGAGCTTCTCTCACTAGTAACTCTCGAATTGATCCTTGAGGAATGCACCATTGGTTGCAATAAAAGAGATAACATGCTTGCCTATACAACTTCTCAAAAGAAAACTTAGAGCATTTGACATATACATATTTAAAATCTGTATCATCCTCATAAAGTTCCTGAATATGCTCAAATCCTAATATCTTATGCGTCAAAGTAGATAGAAGAGTGTACCTCCTGGACAATGCATCCGCGACTACATTGTCCTTACCTTTCCTTTACTTTATGACATAAGGGAACGTCTCATTAAATTCGATCCAGTGACCATGTCTTTTTTTCAACTTCTGCTGACCTTTGAGATGCTTCAGCGATTCATGGTCGGTGTGGATCACGAACTCTTTCGGTAAAAGGTAGTGCTGCCACACTTGTAGAGCTCTAATGAGAGCATAAAGCTCTTTGTCATAGGTTGGGTAGTTCAAGGTTGAACCTCCTAACTTCTCACAGAAAAACGCCACAGGCTTCTTATCCTGAGTTAGAACAGCACCTATTCCTACACCAGAAGCATCACATAAAATCTCAAAAGTTCTCATAAAATCAGGTAATGTTAAAACAAGTGAATTGATCATCTTCTCTTTTAAAGCCTGAAAGGCTAGTTCTTGTTGTTCCTCCCATTCAAATCCAACGTCTTTCTTGATGATCTCTGTGATAGGGGCTGCAATAGTGCTAAAGTCACGCACGAATCTTCGGTAAAAACCAGCCAATCCGTGGCAGTTTCGGACTTCGCTGACATTGGTATGACTAGGCCAATCTCGGATTGCCTTGATATTTTCATCATCTACTTTAACTCCTTCTGCACTAACAACAAAGCCTAAAAAGACAACTTCATTAGTACAAAATGAGCACTTGGCTCGATTCACAAACAAACTTTCAGTTCTTAAAACATCCAAAACAGATTTGATATGAGTTAGATGTTCTTGCAAACCCTTTCTATAAATGAGGATATCATCAAAGTATACCCCCACATATACTTCGATGAATCTCCTTAGAACGTGATTTATGAGGCGCATGAATGTACTTGGAGCGTTTGTGAGACGGAATGGCATCACCATCCATTTATAGAGTCCTTGTTTAGTCTTGAACGTCGTCTTACATTCATCACCTTCTTTCATTCTTATCTGGTGATAACCACTCTTCAGATCGATTTTGGTGAAGATTGTAGATCCACTCAGATCGTCTAACATATCATCCAATCTCAGGATTGGATGTCGGTACTTCACTGTTATGTTGTTGATAACGCGACAATCCACATATATTCGTGAAGTTCCGTCTTTCTTTGGTACAAGAAAAACCAGGACAACACATGGGCTTAGAGACTCTCGGATATGTCCTTTGCTAAGGAGATCTTCTACTTTCTTCTGAAACTCTTTGGTCTCGGTTGGATTGGTGCGATATGTTGGTCAGTTTGGTAGAGCTGAACCGGGAACTAGATCGATCTGATGCTCTACCCCACGTATTGGAGGAAGACCCTGCAGAATCTCTTCAGGAAAAATATCACTATATTCTTGAAATAACTCATTCATTCCACTAGGTAACTCATGTGTTGGGTTAGTGATCTCAACAGCATCTTTACAGATGAATAAAAAACATGTAAGTTCAGAATCATAGAGTTTAGAGAACTCATTGTTGTTTATGTAGAGGTTGGTCGAAATCTTCTCCTTTTCTTTTTGCTTAACTTGCATCTGATCTTCATAGATTTCAGTAGGAGTGAGTGGAACCAGCGTGATTCTTCTACCCTTGAACTCGAAACTGTGCTTGTTAGCGAACCCGTTATGTATGACTTTCCGATCAGATTGCCAAGGTCTTCCTTAAGGAACATGGCTTGACCCCTTAGGCAACACATCACATAGCACTTCATCTTCATATTTTCCTATCAAAAAGTTGATTGGGACTTGGTGAGTTACGGTCAGAGCTCCTCCATCATTAAGCCATTGTAGCTTGTATGGATGTGGATGAGGGATAGTTTTCAGCTTGAGCTTCTGAACCATGACTTCACTTGCTGCATTAGTACAACTTCCACCATCAATGATCAAAGAACATACTTTGGATTGTATGAAGCATCGAGTGTGAATAGATTCTCTCTTTGACATGTTTCTTTAAACTGATTTTGAACACTTAGAGTCCATCTTGTAACCAGAAGTTCACCTACAACGGCGGATGCTTCTTCTTCTTCAGTGTCGGATCCAATGTCTGATTCCTCTTGAGGAATTATCTCTCCATCATCTCTGAGAAGGAACATCTTCTTGTTGGGACAATCTCTTGAGTAATGCCCCATGCCTTGACACCTGAAACACCGAGTTTAACTTAGATTAGTTCCAGTTCTCGATTTTACCTCAGCGTTTTTGTTTTCTTTTCTAGGCATATTTGGTTTTGGATTGAAACTAGGCCTATTGTTGGATAAGTCCTTCGGTTATGAGGTTGTTGGTGTAAAGCTCGGTTTGATAAACCACCTCTTGTTATGAGCTTCAATTAGTTCAGCTTTGTGAACCATCTCTTCCATATCTTGATAACTCTGAAGCTCTAACTTTTCTTGGGTGTCTCGGTTGAGACCTCTTAAAAACCGAGACATAAACATGTCTTCACCTTTACTTAGATCTTATCGGATTACTAAAGTCTCAAGCTCCTGAAAGTAGTCTCGAACGGTTCTTGTTCCTTGAACTAGCTTGCGTAGCTTGCTCAATATTTCGTGATGGTAATAGGCTGGAACAAATTTTCGCCTCATCTGAACCGTTAGCTCATCCCAAGTAGTTATGGGAGGCTCTCGAGACCTTGATCTAACACTCCCAATTGTTCCCACCATAACAAAGCATAACCACTGAATTCAGAAACATTGATTTTAACTTTTTTGATGTTACAAGTCCCTTGACATAGGAAGTTTGACTCCATCTTCCTTTCCCAGTCAAGATAGGCTTCAGGTTCGTTAGTGCCTAGGAATGATGGGAACTTGATCTTGATATGCTTCAGTTGCTGATATGCAGGATCAATGAAGTCTCGGTCATGTCTTATCGGTCCTCGGGGTTGGATAGTGCTACCATAGCTATGGTCCAAAACTTCTTCTTCTTCACCCTTATAGTTTTCACGGTCTGTCCCAATGAAGGTTCTACGTGGTTCTCGGGTTTGATGTTCCTTGTCTTTAAAGGAATACTCTCGGCCCCTAGGAATTCTTGGACTAGAATTGGTTTGGAAGGTAAGACCTCCTTTATTCTATTTGGATGTATCTCCAATGTGTGCTTTGCCTTTAGCTATTCGGTTAGCTTCCGAGGGTGTAGGCGTTGAAGACGAATGACCATCAGTTCGACTTCTTCTCTTTTTCTCTAACTTCATGGTGTCTACTTTCTCGTTGAGTAGCTCAATATGCTGTAAGAGGACAGCATTATTGTCTTTGATTTTTTTACTGATCACCTTGTTCAGAGACTCCATAGCCTCTGCTGAAAGCTCCATGGTACCTGAAATACCAAGAAACTTGCACAAGTAATAGGTTCCCACAATTTATTCAACAAACATAGAACAATCAAAATTCTGGTTGATTAATTCTGAATAATTATAGGTGATCTATATGCAAACTACTAAATTAAAAAAATTAATATCCTAATTCAATTCAAGATTCTCATTATTTAATTTTTCTAGATGCAACCTAGGGTTCTTAGACAATTTACCGAAAATAATAAGAAAAATGAGATTATGGTTTTAGAGATTGCTCAGCCTTTGGTACAGAGTTGGCTCTGATACCACCTTATACGATCCTGGATCCTAACTCTGATGAAAGGCTTGATGACAAGCCAAGTGGCTCAGCAATATGGAACTTCGGACTTCTATTAGGCTTTGGACAGCCTAGGTAACATCTCGGACTATTTGTTGGCTCGAGAGGATGTTGCGGTCGGGTCTTGCGGCTCGAGAGTTGGGCTGGTCCAGCTCGGGACAAGGACAAGCGGCTAGACAAGCTGCGGATTTGGGATACGGCCTGAAACGATGCTCGGGTGGGATGCGGTTAGCGATAGGGCCAAGACTAATGTCTAGTCTCAAGCCGATGGTGATTTGTGAAGGGAATTAGGTAGTTTGTAGTGATTTCGAATAGAAGAGAATGAAGAGAACTTTGTTGTCTTATGGAATAGACAATCAAGGTTGCAGGCTTTCTGAATCCTTTACGGATATAAGATTGTCGGGATTCTAAATCCAATGAGCAAGAGTTTCTATGAGTGTTCCTAGAACAATCTGAATTTTGACATAAAACTTTGCTAAGAACAAAGAGAGTCCGAAACTTGTATTTAAAGGCACATGATCCTAGGGATTTCTAACATAACCCAAAACTACGAAGCGTGCAAGCCTCTTAAAGAAAAACAACTAAAGTCCTAATAAAAACAACAAAACTTGTAAATTAAAAGGAAAGCTTCTAGAAGTTGTGCCTTGGAAAGAAAGCTTCAGCTTCTAGAAGGCTTCTTATTTCGCTCAGTATATATAATACTTATGCAAAATATCCTTTCAGAAAGCTTTAACGAAAGTGGATAACTTGCCTCGTTAAAACCTTAGTGATTGGCCAAAACCCAAGGTGGGAAAAAGACGACCATCTCTACTAAGGACAAAAGAGTGCATGAATTACCCACTTAGCTAACCGATCAGATATCTGGTTCTTGTGGGCTGACAAGCCTGAAAAATAGATATGTTTTGCAAGCTTGATCTTCTTGGTCCGAATGTAGCATCACGTGGGCTTGTTGCGCCCTCTCCCTTGCTTTAGATCTTGTGATCCTTCCTTCAGGTTCAAGCTGCTCTAGTTCAAGCTGCTCTGGTTCAAGCTTTGGTTCAGGTTCTGGTTCGTCTATGATCACATCACATCACATCCAGGGGATTTTGAAGCATCAATAGACATCACTGCATTTTTAATCTCTGCAACTGAAATTGGCCAGGTAAGCTGCTCATTCATAGCAGAAGTAATGCGACTTTGGAATCCATTAAAAACATGGAAATGATTATTGACAATGCCTAGATCACTTTGAAAAAAGTCCGTAAAAGACGATTGGGCAACCCTTGCAATGTTATCAGATCCAAAATGTTCAGTACCCTCTTCATCCTTAACAGAGCACACACGATTACGAATTGTCCGACCCTTGGCTACCAAGAAGAAGTACCGAGTATTACGCTCACCACCTAATAACCAAGCATTCCTACTCTTGTTTTCCAATATAATTATTCGGCCTTATACACAGCAGAAAGTTGACGTTTAATAACAGAAATATCAGCCAACAGGGTCCCATTCCGAATGGCAGTATCCAATCGGGCTCGAAGAATGATGATCTCCTCTTTACTATTGTGCAAATGAAGTTTTTTCCACCGAGAGATTGAAGACCGACAACTCTGTAATCTGCTCTGTAAATCTGAAGACAAACTCGAAGACCAACCTCGACAAACAGCTTCAGTGAAACCAGGTCTAGAAACCAATCGCGAATCAAAACAAAATGGGCGCCGAGGCTGATAGCGAACCGTATCAATAGTAGTAATCACCGGACAATGATCAGAAATACCAATCTCTTGGAATTCAACTAAGGACTCCAGAAACATATCACGCCACGCTACATTTGCCATGAATCTGTCCAAACTGCACATAATATCATGATTACAACGTCGACCAGCCCAAGAAAAATGATAGCCCGTATAGCGTAAATCTCATAAACCACAAGAACTCATCATCATACAAAACCCATATAATTCACGAGCTGGTAGAATACGACCTCCCACCTTCTCCTGATTACCACAAATGGCATTAAAATCACCTGACAATAACCAAGGTACATTCCTAGATGCGACAATATCTATAAGCTTGTTCCAAAACAATTGACGCAACTGGGTTTGAGGAGGACCATACACACAAGAGTAATAAAATCTACATCCATTAATAGAAACAAAACAATCTACAAAATTGGCAGAAGCAGATAAAACAGAGAGGACAACTGGGGACTTCCACATAACTACTAAACCACCGCTTATACCACACGGTGGAATTGTTACATAATTTGAAAAACCCTAAATCTTGACAAACACTGATAACAAACTGATATTGTTGCTTCGTCTCCATGAGGCAAATGATATTGGGGAGAAATTTACGAATTATCTCCTTTAGATGTCGAACTGCCAGGTCATTGCCCAAGCCTCAGCAGTTACAAGTGATTGTCCTCATGGCTCCAGTGGTGGTTTAGGGCCCACCGCGCCTCTATGAATCAGTGTTGATGCAGAATCGGAACCACTACCTTCCCAGCCTCTCTGATAACCAATTTACGGGGAGTTGAGTCATGAAACTGCTGGACTCCTTTACGCTTAAGGGACCCTGAAAGTACAACAACATTAGAATGACCAACATCAGGCCTAACAGCATTAGACCAATAATGTGCCCCTCCAATACTTGATCTGGCATCAGCAGTGAAATTTGGCCTGATAATCAGATGTAGGGAATCATTCCCAGTATTAGAGGAAGGCGAAGGGGATGCAGTCGGCTGAGGAAGAGGAATATACTATGGTGGTTCATTGCGAATTGGATTATGGCCTGCAGCACCACTTGGCTTCTCCTCCAAGTTCTCAATTTCCTCAATGTGAACATGCTGGTTTGGAACACGACGGGGTGGAGAGCCTTGATCATCATCATTATCATAATCAGGTTCATCACCACCATTCTTAAGGACACAACTCCCTGAGTCATATGTAAGACTGCCATAGGCCACACATAAGCCTTTCAATCTTTCAAACCGAAACCTCAGCAACGTTTTAACTCCAGCCGAGAATTGAAAATACTTCTGGAAGCGTAAAGGATTAGAGACATCCCAATTAATCTGCACACGGATAAAATCAATGAAAGTTACAGAATCAGGGTTATAATCAACATCCAAGAGATTCGCAATAGCTCGACCAATGTGCATTACAATGTCACGGTTCAAATATTGTGTTGGGATGCCACGCACTTGAATCCAAAAAGGAATAAAATTCAAGTGTAAGAGATTGAACAG
The DNA here is from genome assembly GCA_900406425.1 of Iberis pinnata. Lineage (NCBI taxonomy): Eukaryota > Viridiplantae > Streptophyta > Magnoliopsida > Brassicales > Brassicaceae > Iberis > Iberis pinnata. Next base: position 844 of record OVBE01015299.1, on the reverse strand, counting down.
AGGAGAACATCGCTGAATCACCAACATACGATCAGCAAACGCCCAAGGTCCCCTACGCAACACATTCACCATTGAAGCCTCTGTCTGAAATACAAATTGAAAGAAACGACCTTCAATGATTCGACCCTGCACAAGCCCTTGCTCACCCCAGATTCGAGGCATATATATTGGTGATGATAGACCGTAAATTCAAACGGCGAGGAATAAGAGGAAGACCAATGAGGATGAACCGATTTTCCTCCATCGCCTGAATGACCACATCAGGAGGAAGAAGAATCGGATCATCATCCACTCCCAGATTCAGGTCTTGAAGACCACGATTGATGTTATTATCCATCAGAAACACAAGACAAGTAGCAAAGAGAAGAAATTGACAAAACCCCAAATCCCAGCCACTTAATGTCACGTATATATAGTCATTGAAGACCAAAATTAACCCAAGAAATGGAGCATCATAATGCCAAAAAATAGGCGTCATGGGAGAGGAAAGGAGAACCTAGTCCCACCATCTCGGAAGGGCCACGATTCCGGCGGAAATAACCATAATAAAACCACTAATGAACTGAAAAAATAACTGTAAAAATATCGCCAAAAATATCGCCATAATAAAGTTGTATGTTATTTGTTTCATCATATTGTGACATTTAATTATAAAAATATAATAATTATCTTTGGAAATATATTAACGTAACTCTCAAATATAGTAGTACATACAATCGATAACATATATATATATAAAAATCTTTTTGTAGATATAAAAATATTATTTTACTAATTAATATATATATATATATATATATATATATATATATATATATATATATAAAAAACACATATATATATA